>JAYMSL010001888.1:0-15661 GCA_036897195.1 Plantago coronopus
CCCAAAAACACGACGTAATCTGAAAATATGCAAAAACAATGCAAAACAAGACTAGAATGGGGACAAACCCGCGTTAATGTTAGCGAAAAAGAGTCGTAAAAATGGGTATAAAATGTTGTCATCAATATTTAAGGGTATTTTAGACAATTAATAATTATTTGGCAATTTTTATTATTTAACAAAAATAATTTATGTGAGATCGTACCTAGCACCCAGCGGATCTCCACAGACACAGCAGTGGAGCAGACCTGATGTTGGAAGAATCAAAGTAAATTGTGATGCTGCTTGGAAATCGAATACAGATGCGGGAATAGGTGTGGTTTCAAGAAATCACAATGGAGAGGTGCTAGCTTGGAAAAGACACAGAATTAAAAATGTGGGAAGTTCTGAGTTCGCAGAGTGTTTGGCCCTACGAGAAGCCGTCCGATTGGCAATGGAGCAAAGATATCTGGATGTGGTGTTTGAAGGAGACAATGTAAACGTGATGCAGCAGATGCTTTGTGATGAAGAAAACTTTTCTCCTCTTGGAAGTATTATACCGGAGATCAAAGAAATGCTTACTGTGTTTAATTCCTTTTCTTTTCACTCTATTAGAAGAGAGGCTAATGGCTAATTAGCCCATGCCTTATCTCAACAGATTACAGTAGATAGTTCTGGTTTTGCCGTTCTACCTACAAACATTTCTGATGTAATTTGAGTTTTATTTATGAATGAAAGTATGATTTCCCCTAAAAAAAGACTTAAATAAATTACAGTGAATCTCATTTTTAGAAACTTATATTGTTATACCCCTAATTAAGTGTAGACGTTAATCTTCTCTTTTTATCCACAAACCAATCAATTCCTTCTTTATGGCAAAGTTAAAATTGAAATGATATAGTATTCCCTTCAAATCGTTATAATGTATATTGTTTCTTTTCAAGCATACAAGTATATTGTTATGTACTTGTTATTCTTGGTAGATTGATACTTGGATGTTGCTTACTCATGCATTCCAAAAAATAGTGATGCTCGTTGCTGTCAATACCACGCAACTAATGAGTCTATATTAACATGTCGAGATTGGGGAATCAATGATGCTTATCAAAAGATGCTTCTGAAAATCAGTGAGAACCAGTCAAAGACACTTGTGAAGAAATGGTCGGAATTGCACAATCGTAGCCGATGATGCTTTTTCAAGTCGGAAGCCATGCTTCTTAAAGAAGCACGTTGCTTGCAGAGAATTGTTTTCTGATTTGCAAGTGTTTACGGTTAATACATATGTTTTACTAATGCTTGATAAGTCTAAAGGTTGTTCATATTTTTTGTATTCGAAATTAGTGTTTTTCAGTTGAAGGGTTTGAAATCAAAGATATTCACTATTATCTTAGTCAGTTTATAATTAATAGATGTTTTTTCGTAATAAATAAATCAGGTATCACTAACCAGAGTAAGAAGTCTCTAAAATAAAAACCAATTCATAATTTTTCTGATAAAACACTTAGGTTTTACTCAGTTTACCTAAAATTCAGTTGTGTACAGTTTAGGTCCATTAATCAGTTCAATTCATATTTGCGTAAATCAAATTTATACTTGAATTTAATTCATTTCATGTACATTTAATTCGGTTCATAGAATTTCAGGTGATCGAGATCTTATAGACTAGAGTATATTTGACAATTTTGTGATTTGAATGTAATTTTGATTTTGTTTCAAAAAGGTAACAAATTTTTAAAATTTTATTTGATTTAAATAGTTCCATATAAGTTTTCAGTTTTTTTTGGATATAAGATAAATTTTCATAATTTGGTTCTAAAACCTCAAAAAGTTAAATTGCACTAAATTGCACTAATATTTGTACTAGATTGCAAATAGGCCCTTGAACTTCGTTTGAAAGTATGAGTTGCCCTAATACTACAGTTTCCTTCAATTTTCATCCTCTTCCTCCATTTCCCCCGCCCTTCTCTGTACTCTGAGTCTGAAGTTCTGAACCCTAAGTAAAAATGTCATCGTCATCTTCTCCGGTCAAATTCGGCATCCTGGGATGCGCAGACATAGCACGAAAGGTCTCCCGAGCTATAATCTTATCCCCAAACGCCACCCTCTGCGCCATCGGTAGCCGTTCCGAGCAAAAAGCGGCAAAATTCGCGGCGGATAACAACTTCCCTGACACTGCAAAAATCTACGGCTCTTACGACGCCGTTTTAGACGACCCCGACGTTGACGCCGTGTACATCCCTCTTCCAACCAGTTTGCATCTCAAGTGGGCGGTCCTCGCCGCGAACAAGAAGAAGCATTTGCTCCTCGAGAAGCCCTTAGCTCTCGACGTCGACGAATTGGATCAGATTCTAGCTGCTTGTGAATCCAATGGAGTGCAGATCATGGATGGTACCATGTGGATGCATCATCCTAGAACCGCCCAGATGAAGGCATTTCTCTCCCATTCTTCCCATTTTGGAACACTCAAATCGGTCAGTTTACTCCCTCCTTTAATAAACTATCAATTCGTAGTTTTTCATCATTTCGTTATCGATTTTTTCGAAGATTTGTAGACTGTGTACTGATGATGGATTGGTTTAGTGGCAACTAATTTGCGAAATAGTTGATTGAGCTGGAAGAAATGATTATTGATTGATACATTTAAAAGAGAGGCTGGCTCAAGATTATAAGTAAGCTGCAAATAGAATTAATAACCTGCCTAAAATTAGAAGATAATAATTTCTCATAAGAGATCATATAGGTCTCACACGATACATAAATGAATAATTTCGCCTATTTATTTGAAAATGTTACTCCATGTAATTCAATTACTCGACTTTCTTACAAAAATTACTCTATAGTGATTTGTTTTTCGCTGTCTCCTTGCACATGTTCTCTAAATTGTATGGGTCACTTAGAAGGTCCGTATTATTATCATGTTGTATTTAGAAAATAATTCATTTTCCATGTGTCACATACTGTTGTTTTTCAGTAAAAGGCTCCAAATGCAACGATATTGCTTTCAACTTCGTCATTTTTGCAATACGCTATAACATTTTCTGTGAGCTGCTCTGTAGCTAGTCACTTGATTTATTTATTTTTGGTAGCTTAAAACTTACTCTGCATCTATCGTGAATTCGTGATTTGTTTTTTGTTGTCTCCTTGCACATGTTCTCTAAATTGTATCGGTCATTTAGAAGGTTCGTATTATTCGCATGTTGTATTTAGAAATCATTCAGTTTGCATGTGTGGCATACTATTTATTTTTTTTTCAATAAAAGGCTCCAAATGCAACAATATTGCTTTCAATTTTGTCATCTTTGCTATACGACATGATATTTTCTACGAGCTGCTCAGTAGCTAGTCACTTCATTCATTTATTTTTGGTAGTTTAAAACTTACTCTGCATCTATTGTGGATTCAACTTTTGAATCATAAGTTGTAGTCGTTCAATGTCTCGAGTATCTGCTAGATTATTCTTTTGAATTTGTACTTCCAGTCGTCTGAAGTTTGTAGGGATTGTATTCTCGTCGTCGATATTAGTTGTCCAAGTTGAGATTAGAACATTCATTGCCTGCAAATGACTTGGACTAATTATATCAATTTCATAACTTTATTTGCTTTAATCGTCTACAATTATGCATGTTGAATGCTCGCATAATATCTGCATCACATCGTTGGATCTTTGACATGTAACATGCTAACTATTAACTGGTTAAAATTATAAATTCTTTCGGTCCCAATGCTATTAATATATAGAGGTTATCCGGTACATAGTCTTGTTTTTGGGGAATTCTTGTGTATCACAGAGGCAAGTTTATTATGCTTACGAAAACGGCAGCTCAGTGCCTAGTTTCGAACCACCACGATTATCTGCACATGATCTAAAGGTGCCCTTTTGCTTAAACCATGCCAAAACCTGAAGCAGTTAGTTTGTAGAATATGTGAAAATACTGGTCAATGCTGGAAAAGAAAGATTATGGTTGCTAAAAAATGAGTACTGTGTATTTTATGTTGCAAATTGCTCCAGTTATCATGTTGTAACTGCATAACATTTCTTGGAGCCGGAGTCTTGTAAAAGTCGAAGTGTGTTTATTTGTAATTTATATTGTTATGCTTTGTTGCAGATCCACAGCCACTTAACGATTGCACCAGGTGAAGATTTTCTGCAAAATGACATTCGCGTGAAGCCAGACCTTGATGCCCTGGGTGTTCTCGGTGATCTAGGGTGGTATTGCATCAGGTCAATCTTATGGGCTGCAGATTTTGAGCTACCCAAATCAGTTTTAGCATTGAGAGGCACTGTATTCAACAAGTCAGGAGTAATTTTAGGATGCAGTGCTTCTTTGTACTGGGAGGATGGGAAGACAGCCACTTTCCATTGCTCTTTCTTGACCAACTTGACGATCGACCTAACTGTAGTTGGAACAAGCGGAACATTGCATTTGCACGATTTTGTAATTCCATTTGAAGAGAACAAGACCGGATTTTCTACCTCTACAAATTCAGGATTTAATGATCTTGTGACAGCTTGGGACCCAAAACCAATTCAGCACACAGTTACAACCGATTTACCTCAAGAAGCTCTCATGGTTCAGGAGTTCTCTAGACTGGTCACGGGCATAAAAATTGAAGGTGCGAAACCTGAGATGAAGTGGCCGGCAATTAGTAGGAAGACGCAACTTGTTTTGAATGCAGTGAAGTCCTCGATTGACAAAGGTTACGAAACGATTGAGATCAGCGTGTAAGTTATAGTAGTATACTAGTATATCTGTATATTTGAATTATATGTAGTGCTCGGTTGTTGTATGTAGAACTAAGTGACAGTTTCGTTGAATAAAATGAAGAGTTTGTCAAATGTTCTTGGAATTGCTGTGTTCAACTTGAAATCTCTAACTTATTGACAATGTATTTGTAAACTCGTACAGATAGATTGCCTTGACAGAATTGTTGATATTAACAATCATGAAAGTAAATTCACATACTAGATCATATTGGTAAGAGGATAATAGTAATTGATTCTGAAAGATGAAAAAGAAAAAGTGAGCAAGCTCTTCGAACTGTGAAGAAAAAGGAGTCAAGTTATTCGATCCACCTAAAATATTCTCAAATCAACGTACCTGAACCATAGTGAATTCGGGTATAAATGTGTACAAAGTAACGGACCGTTTGGTTGGACATGAGGTTACATGAAAACCACAACGAACTCCCAAGATAATTAGTGGAGTTTAACGAAAACCAGTATTGAACATCGGAGTTCAACTCTTTGTTTGATAGAACGGGTGTAATGAAAACCGATTTTGAAGTTGTGGTGGTAGGATTTGTGGTTTTCTCTAGATTTCAAAATTGCAACTCATTTTTTTTTTTGAAACGGAAACTTGCATTAAATTAAACGTACGAAACAGTTCTAAACACAGTACGAGAGTCTAAATTAAGTACATCACAAAGCCAATCTGGGGACATATCCCAGTACGAATGAAAAACAGAGCTAGAGTCTATATTACATAAATCAGAAAGTACAATATCTCGAGAAGAGGCCTTTTTTGCTAGAGTGTCTGCAACGTTGTTTTCTTCTCGGTACACAAAAGAGATAGTGACATCACCCAAAAGTTTCAAGTCCCTCCGTACATCATCGAGAACCACCTGTTGCATTGGGGTTGCTTTTGTTCCCCTGTTGAGACATGAGACAAGTAGTTGTGAGTCAGTTTGTATAATCCATTTTTTTGTGTTTAATGTGAGTGCCAATTGTATGCCAAGCTTTAGTGCGTTAAATTCGGCTAGATTGTGGTCTAGATCTCCCAAGTACGTGGCACAAGCTTTTATGAATTTTCCGTTGTGGTCGCGAATTATGGCCCCCGCGCCAGCTTTTTTTTGTTGTGGTATGGCCGAGCCATCGATGTTAAGGCATAGATACCCTTGTTTGGGAGGTTTCCATTTACAAGGTATCTGTCTCGTTTTTTTGGGTGTTTTGTTCAGTTGAGTCCCAAGGTACTCTTTAAAGGAGGTGGTGAGGTTCCAGTTGAACTCCTTTATGTCATCAGTGGAGTTTTGGAATATTTTTTTGTTTCGATGTTTCCAAATGTTCCAGAAGAACAACAGGGCCTATTTCTGAATGGTCGTGTTGTAGTGGAACGAGAAGAAGAAGGTTGGAAAGTGTTCTGGTATCGGACTCTGGAATTGGGTAAAAATCCAGTTTCTGGGTTGATTGAAGTAAGGACAGCTGAAGAAAAGGTGATTAGTCGTTTCTTCACTTTGTAGGCACATAGGACAGATGTTGTCCACTGTTATTTTCTGAATGTATAATCTGTTTTTGGTGGGTAGTCGGTCATGTATGCTTAGCCATATAAAGAATCTGATTTTTGGTTGCAGATTCATTTTCCAAATTCTCATCCAAGGCCATTCTGGGTCGTAATTTGTATTTCGTTTTGAGATTAGGAAATTGTATGCCGACTTTACTGTGAAGGATCCATCTTGCGATGGTCCCCAGTAAGTGTTATCTTCACATTGTATGGATGGTATTGGGATGCCAATTATTTCTCGAATAATATCTTGGCTAAGGACTTTGTTGAGCTGGTTTATATCCCACCTGTTATCTTTGATGAAGTTGCTAACTCTTATGTCTTCGTGTGTATCCTGAAGGGAGTAGTTTGTTAATATTTTTCCATTGATCCATTGGTCCATCCAAAATGAAGTGGTTGTACCATTTCCAATTTTTGTCAGGATTCCTTCCTTGAATCCATTTTTTAATTTGATCAGGTTTTTCCAAAACCAACTGTCCGTCGGTTTCTTTTTTGCTTCAAGGATTGTATTTTGTGGGAAATATTTTGCTTTGTAGACTGAAAACCATAAGGAATTCTCGCATATATGCAAGTTCCAAAGGTGTTTGAGGAGAAATGCTTGGTTAAGGGTATGAAGGTTTCGGAGGCCCAATCCTCCTTTGTTTTTTGGTGTGCAAACCAGTTTCCATTTAAGTTTGCCCCTGGCTTTACCATTTTTCCTACCGTTCCACAGGAAGCGACGGTTTATTTCATCCATTTTATCAATGACCGTTGCCGGTATTTGTGTAATTGACATGCAATATGAAGGAATTGCATTAGTGACTGCTTGAATTAGTGTATGTCTTCCAGCATAGGAAAGGAATTTTGAGTGCCATATATTAATTCGTGTAGCCATTTTTTCAATGATTTGGTCAAACAGGTCTCTTTTCTTGGATCCGAGTAGAAAAGGCAAACCAAGGTATTTATCTTTCCTTTTATTCGGTATCACTCCCAAGGAATGGGTGATATCCTTTTTGAAGTATATTGGTAGGTTTGGTGGAAAAACAATCCTACTCTTATCCCAGCATATATGTTGTCCAGAAGCCTTGGCATATTGCGCCAAAGTTTCTTGTATGCATTCTACATTTTGGAAAGAAGCTTTTCCAAAGATGAGGCAGTCATCCGCAAAGCTAAGAATGGGGATTTTTGGGCCATTTCGGGAAGATTGTAGGGGCAAAAATTTTTTTTCCTGTGTTTTTTGTAGGAGAAGGTGTATGAAAAGATCTTGGCAAAGGATAAAGAGGTAGGGTGAAAGAGGGTCACCTTGTCGGAGACCTCTAGAGGGTGTCCATTCTTTGGAGTGAAGGAGGTTGACCTTAACAGTATATTGCACCGTAGTGATACACTGTAATATGAGTTTCCTAAAGTGTGGGTGGAAGTTGAATTTTTCTAAAGCAAATTTTATGAACTTCCATTCAAGTCTATCATAGGCCTTTGCTATATCAAGCTTTAGGGCCATGTAATATTGTTTCGATTTTTTCCTCTTTTTATTCATGGTATGTAGCATTTCATGTGCTACCATAACATTGTCACTAATTTTTCTTCCAGGTACGAAAGCATTTTGGTAGGGAGAAATCAGATCTTTGAGGAAAGGTCGCATTCCTCCCACCAGGATTTTTGATATTATCTTATAGCAGACATTACAAAGCCCAATTGGTCTGAAGTCTGCTGGAGTATTCGAGTTTGATTTTTTTGGTATAAGAACTAGTGTAGTCTTGTTTATTTCTTGGTCAAACACCCCATTTCGGAGGAAATTGTTGACCATTTTTATGACCGAGTCCTTAATATGTTTCCATTGAGCAATATAGAATTTGCTATTGAAACCATCCGGCCCCAGGCTTTTGTTAATGTCAATTGATTTTAAGGCTTTTAGTATTTCCTCTTCTGTGGCATCCACAATCATTGAGGTTCCTTGTTCAAGAGTAATTTTTGGGGTCGTGATATTTTCAAAGGGTGTGAGATCGGTATTTTGTGATTGGGAATTATTCATGAAGAACTGAAAGAAATGTTCCAGAATGATTTTCTGATCATAAATTCATTCTTGATTATGATCTTTTATTCCGTGTATGAAATTTCGTCTATTTTGGTGGGAAGCATAGGCATGGAAATATTTACTATTTGCATCCCCGTGCTTCAACCAATTGTTTTTTGCTCTTTGTTTCCAAAAGAGCGTTTTTTGCTTTTCAAGGTTTTTTATTTGAGTTCTTGTTTGCTCTTCTTGTGGTCCCCATCTCGACGGGTCCAAGTGTATTTTTTCCATTATATCCGTAAGTTTTCTTCTCTTCATTTTTATTTCTTCGTTTAACATCGAGAGTGATGTTAAATTCAATTTTTTTTGTTTCCTTACTTAGTTTCTCCAAAGCCGAGCTAATGGAGAAGGTATTTGTGTCTAATTCTTTTTTCCAAAATGTTTCAAAGTTTTCCTCGAAAACCTCGTTTTGGAGCCATATATTTTCGAACTTGAATGATTTTACAAGTTTGAAATCAATAGGGTTAGTATCAACAAGTAAAGCCGTATGGTCCGAGACCGTATTACAAACATTTTGCACAATACAAGCCGGGAACATACGAAGCCAACCATGATTTGCACAAGCCCTATCAAGTCTAGAGCAAATAAAATTACTAGCATATTGACGATTATTCCAAGTAAAGGTCGGACCGCTAAATCCTAAATCAATCAATTTAGCCGTATGTAGACAATTTTTAAAATCAAGCATTCTACGCCAATGAGTAGTATTACCGCCTACTTTTTCATGCGGATGTAAAACACAATTAAAATCGCCCGCGACTAACCACGGGATAGAAACTGTGCTACTAAGTCCGGAAATGAGGCTCCATACCTGGGCCTGCTTAATGGGCTGCGCGTACTGGTATACTGAGGTTAGGGCCAAGGCGTTGCTGGACAGCCCAGGGAATCGCAGGTGGAAATGGGCCAAACGATCATGACACATTTTGAGCTCGACATGCACGTGGTTTTCGTTCCATAAAAACCAATGACCCCCCATCATTGGAGTTTCGACCTGTGGAGTAACAATACGAGTGTTAGGATATCCCATGTTCGCAAGAGTAAACACATATTTTGCCGAAGTTTCTTCATTTGCTCGTGTATCCATAAGACAAAGCATAATCGGCTTGTACTTATGGATATATTGTTGTATTTCTTTGACCGTATCCTCATTAACCCCTCCCCTTAAATTCCAGAAAATAAACTTCATGGAAGATTTTTCGACTACATTGATCCAAGGTCCGTCTTTAACATGTTGGATTTGTCCGTTTTTGACGCTTCGGACCAAGATCGGACTTATTTGGGCTACTATCTCTTTTATTTTGGGCTCCATTCTCACTGTGTGTATCTGAGCTTGTCCAGTACATGTGGTCACTTGGACGGCCTTGTATTTCATCATCAAACTGTGGCAAACCCGAGCCACTTGTATCATCACCGGTTGTCTGCATACATGTTGGATAGTGAATTCGTTCTGGGACGACACATCCACCAAATTTGTCAACCTCTCCTCCGCCTCCAGCGCCGCCCTCATCGCATCCGTCATCAATGTCAAGTTCGATCTCGGCGGCATCCCAATCAATCGGTTCCTCCCATTCGTCCCCGGTAGGAGAGAAATCGAGGTTGGCCTCTCCGGGAAGAGGGGAAGAGCAATCAAGGTACTCTCCCTCGTTATCAATTCCGATTGGTTCCTGTTCTGGGTTTGTCGATTTGGGGAAAGTGTTTGGGCTGGTGGTGGAGCTAGGAAAGGGGATGAGAGCAGTGGAGGAGGAAGGGGGAAATTCGTGTGTCTTACCGTCTGATTGAACGGCGGTGGTTGGCTGATATGATGGAGGAAGGAGAGTGGAGTGCCCACCAATTCCATTGGTCTCGTTGTTGTTCTCTGCAGAATTGAAGGGATTGCAAAGCTGGGCTGGAGTTGGAAGTAGCCCTGGATTTGCTGCGGATTCAAGGGGGCTTGCGCATTTAGAACCCAATTTATCTCCGGAAGAGAAGTCGGAGATGCCGTGATTGTGATTGGGTTCTCCCTGGTGTTTCCCGTGTTGGCAAATTTCTCCAGGGCCGCATTGACAAACTCCGAAGTCGTCGGAGTTCCCGTCATGGCCGGTGGTAGAATTGTGAAGGGCATTACCACCGGAGACGGTGTTGAAACTGGTGCCGCAACCTCCGTTGGTAGTGTTGTAGTTACTGCGGCCGTCACTTCCACCTCCATTGGAGTTGCTTGAGTTTCTGGTAAGCTTGCCATTGTTTTTTCCTAAGTGTGTTTGAGTATCTTTGCTTGTGTTTGAGCCGGAGATAGTGTTACTAAGTTTCTTAGTAATCATCTCAGTGTTTTTAATGTAGCCGGAAACGGCCTTGGGAAGTGGCGCGCGTTTCTCCTTTTGCAGGGGTATTATGATTGTTTTTTCTTTTCCAAGGCTAAGAGCCTCTTCATCTTCTTCATCCATTGCCCGGGGTTTTTGCGTGTTGTTTTCATTCAACCCGTGCTCTAGAGAATTGGGCAAATTATGAGGCTGACTAGGTGTAGGAATGATTGTTTTGTTTTTTTGGAGAATGGAAATTGAATTACTGCACTTAGGATTAAATGCAGAAGCAATTTGGTTTGGTTGGTTGTCAGACTGTAGGTCAGCTTTTCCAGCTTTTTTGTGAGTTTTAAGATTCTCTCCCGGATTGTGGGAGTTTGAAGAAGAACCTTTTTGTTTTCTAGTATGGTTCTGCTGGTGTTGCCCATGTTTGTTACCTTGTTGTTTCCTTTTGATGATATGCCAATCTTCATCAACCATGGTTTGCTTGTTTTGGGTTTGGGGTTGTTTCTCCTTGTATGTTTGCTCCTTGGTGTGTGAATCTGATTTTGGATCATTTGGTGCTAGCTTTGGGCAAACTAGTCTCAAGTGACCAACTGTACCACATTTGTAACAAAACTCAGAGCCAAGTTCATAAGTAATGGCTTGAATTCTATTACCAATTTTGAGAGCTTTTTGGAGTGGTTTGGATGTGTCAAGTTCCACACAAATACGTGCATATCTTCCCCTCTTTGCCTGAGTTGTGTGCCAATCAATTTTGATTGGTTTGCCTATCCCTTTAGCAATTTTTAAGAGGGCATTGCTTTCATAATATTCCACAGGTAATTCAGGCAGTTGTATCCAAACCGCCATGTTCTTGAAACCACCAGTTGAAGGCTCGAAGTCCGGTTTCCATTGTTGGATTGCCAAGTAATAGTTGAAGAGGAACCAAGGTCCTCCAGCTATAGCAATAGTGTAATCTTCAGGTGTTGTTGTTTTCAGAATGTAACATCCCTTCCCCAAATCCATGATACTGATTTGGTTCTGGATTTTCCACAGACCTTGTAAGTGTTTTTCTATGTTTGGGATGGATTTGGTGAATCCAACTGTTTGTATGATCAGAGATTTTTTCCAAGGCTTGTATAGTTCACATAGTTCTCCTGAAGTGAAAATGATCTTGTGATCATTTGTGTCTTGTGGCTCTTCATTTGTTTCTTGTAGCAGCTCACTTGTATCCATTTCCATATCCATGTCATCTACTTCAAGTAGATCAAAAGGATTTGTGTGTGCAGAACCACTAAGAACTTCCTTGAAAGTCTTAGTGATATTGTTGTTGCCGGTGGTTTGGGTTGGTGTGGCTAACACAGAAGGGGATGGAGTGGCTTGTGAGGTTTTTTCTTTGTTTGCTTGAATCTTTTGCCTATTTTTTTCCTCAAGGGCCTCCAAGTCCCTTTGTTGCTTTCTTGTTCTTTGCATTGGCTTCGAATTGGTTAGGTGATTTGAGTGTGTTTCTGTTGGATCAGTAGAAGGAGTGAGCAAAAGAGAGTTTGGAGGTTTAGGAGGAGGAGGAGGAGAAGTTGGGAGTTCTACTAGATTTTGGTCTGAGGCCATGTAATTGTTGAAATAGTAAATTGCAACTCATTGGATGATAGGCTTGAGTTGTGAGTTTCGGTACGGAATGAAAACCGATTTCCATTTTCGTTTTGTCAATTTTCCTAACAAATGAAGATTTCGGAATTGGAATCGCCCTCACCAATATTACATTACGTCTAACCAAACGGTAGGTAAGATATACGGGGTCGGGCTGTCTCAACTACGACTATAGATTAGACCACCGACTGACCGAAGTAAGACAAGTAAGTGCTTTCTCCCTATTTGCACTAGAGGCCCTTGAACTTCTTCTGAAAGTCTGAGTTGCCCCAGTCCTCCAGTATCTTCCAATTTTCATCCTCTTCCTCCATTTTCTCCGCCCTACACTCTACACTGAATCCTAATTATAATTAAGAATGTCGTCATCATCTTCTCCGGTCAAATTCGGCATCCTGGGTTGCGCAGACATAGCCAGAAAGGTCTCCCGAGCTATAATCTTAGCTCCAAACGCCACCCTCTGCGCCATCGGTAGCCGTTCCGAACAAAAAGCGGCCAAATACGCGGCAGACAACAATTACCCAGACACTGCCAAAATCTACGGCTCTTACGACGCCGTTTTAGACGACCCCGACGTTGACGCCGTCTACATCCCTCTTCCGACTAGTTTGCACATCAAATGGGCCGTCCTTGCCGCTAACAAGAAGAAACATTTGATCCTGGAGAAACCCCTGGCTCTCAATGTCGACGAATTGGATCAGATTCTAGCTGCTTGTCAATCCAATGGGGTGCAGATCATGGATGGTACTATGTGGATGCATCATCCTAGGACCGCCCAGATGAAGGAATTTCTCTCCCATTCTTGCCATTTTGGAACACTCAAATCGGTCAGTTTACTTTCTGCTTCAGTAACAGTCAATTTGATATAGTTTTTTGATCGATTTAGGTTGAAGGATTGTAGAGTGTATATGAGGGTTGGTTCTAGTGGCAATGAGTTGTGAAATAATTGGTTGAGATGGACGGAATCATTATTGATTGGTACCTGTAAATAGATGCTGGCTCAAGGTTATAAGTAGGCTGCAAATAGAATTACTAAGACTCTGTCCAGTTCACTCCATGTTCAGTTCAGGTTTGACTAGTTGCAATTTATACTTAAAAAATGGCTTCATTGAGTTCAGATTAATTGAGTTCATTTCATTGCGATATATTCAGACGGATTTCTCTTGTTTTGAGTAATTCCTGTGTACCACAAGGGGAAGTTTATTAATATTACTAAAACGGCAGCTCGGTGCCTAGTTTCGAACCACCAGTAGGTTATCTCTACATTGTAATTAAAGGCCGCCCTTTGCTTAAAGCCTTAAACCACGATGAAACCTGGAGCTGTTAGTTTGTAGAAATATGGAAAACTGGTTAATGCAGGAAAAGAAAGGTTACGGTTTCTAAATAGTAAGTATGGGTGTTGTATGTTGCTTATAAGTACTCGGAGTGATATTTAAAAACTGTGTGATGTAAAAGTCGAAGTGTGTTTGTTCGAAATTTTTACTGTCATACGTTGTTGCAGATCCACAGCCACTTTACGTTTGCAGCAGGTGAGGACTTTCTGCAAAATGATATTCGCGTGAAGCCAGACCTTGATGCCTTGGGTGCTCTCGGTGATCTGGGGTGGTATTGCATCAGGTCAATCTTATGGGCTGCAGATTTTGAGTTACCCAAATCAGTTTTAGCATTGAGAGGCACTGTATTCAACAAGTCTGGAGTAATTTTAGGATGCAGTGCTTCTATGCACTGGGAGGATGGGAAGACAGCCACTTTCCACTGCTCTTTCTTGGCTAACTTGTCCATGGACCTAACTGTAGTTGGAACAAGCGGAACGTTGCATTTGCACGATTTTGTGATTCCATATGAAGAGAACGAGGCTGGATTTTCTACATCTGTAAATTCTGGATTTAATGATCTTGTGACAGCATGGGACCCAAAACCGATTCAGCACACAGTTACAAACAATTTACCCCAAGAAGTTCTCATGGTTCAGGAGTTCTCTAGACTGGTCACGGGTATAAAAGTTGAAGGTGCGAAACCTGAGATGATGTGGCCGACAATCAGTAGGAAGACGCAACTTGTTTTGAATGCTGTGAAGTCGTCCATTGACAAAGGTAACGAAACTGTTGAGATCACCTGGTAAATGGTAGTGGTTTGTGTGAATTATGTGGTGCTCCGTCATGGAATTCGTGTGTTTTACATGATGGTATTAAACTGTTTCTCCATTTAGGTGTTGCAACTGTTGTTGTCTGTAGAATTAAGTGACAGTTTTGTTGAATAAAATGAAGAATTTGTCTAATGCTCTTGGAATTGTTTTGTTCATCTTGAAGTCTCATTTAATGATAATGCATTTGGTTAAACTTGTATAGATTGAATTAACAGAAGTACTGATAGTTAAAATCATGAAAGTAAATTCACATACATCAATATTGGTTGAAGGATGATTACAATTATCTAACTTTCAGACAAATGAAAAGAATAAGTGAGGAAGCTTTTGTCCCTCACTGTAACACGCACACTGTTGGAACGGTGAAGAAAAAGTAGGAAACGAAAATGACATAAAGAAGCACACACAAATTCACTGCAAGAATTTAGAAATGGCAAAGCACATATTATGCTTCAGGTATTCTAACACAAATTAAAATAGGTCCAAAGCTGTAAATTTAGCCCATGGTTCGCTGGAGACTGTGAGATGGATTAGTAAACTGTTGGAGGCGGTGGTGATTTGTATTGATATGCCGGTGGTGGGGGTGAGCTATAAATGTATTTTGGAGGTGGTGGTGACTTGTAGTGATATTGTGGGTGTTCTACATGTTTTGGAGGTGGTGGTGATTTGTATTTGTATGTTGGTGGAGGGGGTGAGCTATACGTGTACTTTGGTGGTGGTGGTGACTTGTAATGATATTTCGGGGACTCGGTATGTTTTGGAGGTGGAGGTGATGAGTATTTGTATGTAGGTGGTGGAGGCGAGCTGTAAATGTACTTTGGTGGTGGTGGTGACTTGTAGTGGTACTTAGGATGTTCTACATTTTTTGGAGGTGGTGGGGATTTATAGTGGTATTTAGGATGTTCAACGTGTTTCGGGGGTGGTGGAGAAGAGTACTTGTATGCCGGAGGTGGAGGTGAGCTGTAAGTATACTTTGGTGGAGGCGGTGACTTGTAATGGTACTGAGGGTGTTCGACATGTTTTGGAGGTGGTGGTGACTTGTATTGATACGGGGGAGGTGGAGGTGAGCTATAAATGTACTTTGGTGGAGGTGGTGACTTGTATTGATATTTCGGGGACTCGGTATGTTTTGGGGGTGGAGGTGATGAGTATTTGTATGTAGGTGGTGGAGGCGAGCTATAAATGTACTTTGGTGGTGGTGGTGACTTGTAATGATATTTCGGGGACTCGGTATGTTTTGGGGGTGGAGGTGATGAGTATTTGTATGTAGGTGGTGGAGGCGAGCTATAAATGTACTTTGGTGGTGGTG
>JAYMSL010001889.1:0-15657 GCA_036897195.1 Plantago coronopus
TATAAGAATGAATTACAAATTAGTATTATAATTTTATTGATTTTAGTATAATATTATTTGAACAAACAAAATATTATAAAGTTGTTTATAATAATAAAAATGAATTAGGAGAATTAGGTGAATTAGACGAATTAGGCCGAAGAATTTACAAGCTTTAACAACGACGAATTAAAAAAAAAATAGTAATTCGGCTTTACCGACGAATAACGCCGACGAATGTGTTATTCGTCGGTAAAACCGAATTAAACTTAGACGGGTTACACAGAAAGCAGTATACTGCTTACTGCTTTTCTTTCTTCTGCTTCTCCTCTTCCCCTTGCGCGATTTTCACCATTTCCCCCTACCAAATCTCCACCAATTCTTGCAATCTTGGTGTCCAATCGAAGGCCATTCAACGAGGAGCTTGGGTCACCTTTCAATTTCGAATTTCGTCAGTTAAATTTTGCATTTTCATTTTCTAATTTATTCGAGATTTTTATTTCACTTTGAGATTTTAATTTGCATTCGGGCATTTATAATTTGAGAATGGCGTATGAACAGGTTCTAAAACTGAAATATAGGCAGGAAACTGCCATAAATTTTAAAAATATATATATATATATTTACCGACGAATACCATATTCGTCGGTAAATTCGAAAAACAAAAAAAATAATTAAATTAATATTACCGACGAATAAGGTATTCGTCGGTATATATTAATTTTAAAAAAAAAAATAAAGTAATTATACCGACGAATAAGGTATTCGTCGGTATAATTTTGGAAAAATAAAAAGAAAAATAAAAAGAATTTCCCGACGAATACCTTATTCGTCGGGAAATTCTTCACCTCCCCAGTCGGCTTAGTTCGTTGACTTGAGTCAACGAACTATGCCGACGAATAAGTTTATTCGTCGGGAACGAGTGCCGATTCGTCGGTAATTAATTTACCGACGAATGTGGCCAGTTTACCGTCGGTAAACAGGCAGATTCCTGTAGTGCTCCTGTGAGGACAGTTGTCCCCCAAAAAATAAAAATAAAAATAGGAACAGCTTATAAAGACAAATTTGCACCCACAAAATGAGAAATTTTGCTCCCATAGGATTCGAACTGATGACATGTGGGTTGTGACCAACTGATCTATATGCTATTTATGTTATTCTATCCCTTTTCATAATACACATACTAATTTGACCCAACTACCCCAAAGGTCTAGATCTGCCCCTATTCTGCAATACAAGTGAGCAAAGATTGGGGTCTTTAACCAAAATAATTGAGTTTATTGTTACGTCTTCAACCAATTCTTGAACATTAATGTGGACTATACAAGGCCTAGTACCAGATCTTCTTGAAATTGTCGAGGGAATGTCATACTTTAGAGCCTCACGTTCGATATTCTTCCCTCAACAACATCTAGAATAGTTGTTCGGAACTTTTCTGGACGATATCAAATAAAATATGGTAATATGCATGATATCTCACAACCAATTCGAATGTACATTGTACGAACCGATATAAGTGATAAGTTTGTTAATGACCCAATCTTGTTCACTCGTCAATGTCGAATAATATACAAGAGCACAATATTCGCGTTCACAGATCTCAAGAAAAGTTCACTGAGAGCACGTCAACACTATATTTATGGCGCTATTGGAAATGGTGGTTCTTTAATATGGACATCACCATGCCCCGTAGTTCCGAGGGAGCTTACACATTCAAGAATCAAGAGTTGGCCAAAAACCCTTCAATCAACTCAAATATGCACATTTATCTTCGCAAGGAATGTAAATGCTAGTTTGGGTCTTAAATTAATACATTCTGTAAAATATATAAAAAATATCAAGTTCAAATAATAGAAAGACCATAAAAGTCTTCGCCTCATAACTTAGATCACGAGAAAATTAGCATGTAGATGACTTGCAACTTCAATTCTATTATAGCTAAATAATATTTTGCTAGATAACATCATATTTTTCTAGCAAATATATTAATGCATCAACAAAACATATCCAATAATACATCCAAGGATCTTCTAGTATTCATTACTCAAATAGCACAAGGAAATCCCTTTTAATAATTACATTGTCAAAACTCAATAGATTAATTTAAAACTTTTCTTACCTCATACTTCCAGACGCACGCTCCACAAGGTTATTCGGATTTCTGATTTTCCTCCAAAAGGTCAATTACTGAGGATGGATTCACGCAAATGGAATATGCGAAGTCGGACTTGCATTCACAATGTCATCGATTAATGATACCGAGTTGAATTTCTCGATTTCATATAAAAAAATCATTGAATCTCCTTCCTCATACAAACTCAGACTTCAAAATGATGCTACTATGACGGGTTTTACATGTTATATTTTGATAAAGTTTAACTGGGTTGTTTGTTTCAATATCTTCTCCAAATTTATAGTGTCATGAAGTATTTCATTATTTTCATAATATTACTTTATCTTTTCATGTGTAGGACTCTCTTACACACAAATAATTTATAAAATAGTCTCGTGAAAGGTGGAATTTCGATATAAAGGAAAAAGTTGTTCAAAACACCCGGTTAAATGTTATCTCTCCCGTACGATACAAAAAGATTTTACGTTGTTGTGCTTCTGGAAATGAAAATCTATCCTCTAAGCTATTGGAACAATTTATGTCGTAAGTGCTTCTGAAACAATCCATTTTCTTTATTTTGTCTACGACTTCAAAAAAAATGGTTTAAGCTTGGAGTTATAACGTCGTTATGAGAGTATTTGAAGTAATAAGGTAGTATAGGAGTAGCGTGTTAGTAGAATTGGAGCAATGGTTAGATTTTACATTAAAAAAATATATTTAGGCTTCAATATATCTTGAAAGCTATATGTTGGAACTTGGAACCATTATGGAAACATATACAAGGTTAAGGGTATTGGGGACGGGTCCGGTACCACACTGGTTGTACTCTTTTTCTCTTTGTTGGGTTTTATTTCACTGGGTTTTTCTACGAAGGTTTTTAAGGAGGCAACTGGGTGGAACAATAATGTCGGATGTAGCCGATGAGTATGCGGATGTAGGAGAATGGTGATCTCTTGTAAAAACAAACATCATAAGTAATAATAATACGCCGACAAGTACAGAGATGCCGAGATCTTCTTCGGCTTCCCTGGGAGGCGGAGCTCCGGTGGGCGAGAAGGGAAGCCAACACCGTGGCGGATTGGATGGCCAAAGAGACGAGTTTGCTGGGAAAGTGGAGTGAAGATGAGTTCCTTAGCTTACCTGTTAGTCTGAGGACTAGAATAGAAAGGGATAAATCCATTTTGTAATTTTATTTATTAAGTAATACAATTTCCTTCTTTACCAAAAAAAAAATACACACTTTTACGGTTTCAAAAAAAAAAAGAAAATAGGACTATATGCCTTATTATGTCTTGTAGATACTTTCATTGGATTCTACATTAAACACAATGATGTCAAAATAAAGTAACATTAGTAGTGGTAGTATACTACAGAAAAGGCATCATATTTCCACATAAACTATTAAAATATTCAGAGACAATAGCTGGGTACAAATTGTACCCACCCCAAAATACAACACAATTAAACTATAAGATTACTCTATTTGAGTAATATCAGTAGCTAATAAGGGATAAGGCAAAACGTTACCTGAGTTTCCCATGCGTTCATGCGCAAGAACCGCGCAAGGTCCAAGTTTTCTATGCATTGATGCACAAGACTCGCAAAATTCTGAGTTCCCAAAGTAATCAAGACCCAATTGAACTAGCCTTGATATCTTGAACTGCAAGTGGGGCAGATTACACCAATTGCGCCAGCTTGTACGCCAGACTGAACTTGATCATGATAGAACACACTTTTGCACCAAGCACATTCAGCTGGGACCTGGGGAGCAGGGGATATACCGTGCATTAGAGCATCCTTTCCGAGCCAATATGAGGGGTTCAGTCCTTGTTCTGCACTCGCTTCATATTGGTAGATCTTGGAATCTCCGGGCAGTGAGTTTGGACTTTGCCCCATGAAACTGTATTCCACAGGCTCTGGTCTACTTGCTCCATAATTACTTGTGCCCCCATTGTACCTCTCACTTATCCCGTAAGAACTTCCCTGTCCCTGTAAGCATGTCAATAAGCTATTACTAGTGGTGATAATTGTAAACAAAAGATTGACGTGGGTGTGCTATATCAGAGATAAATGCAAGATGTAAATCATAAAACCAAAAACTTTTTTGAGGAAAATTGTCATATAGGTTGTTATAAGCACTTAATAACCAAGAAGTGCATCAAAACAACAGTATCCATACCCATATCTTCACATGGAACAAATTATGGTGAAAAATTCAGTAATAACAGTTCGCAGTATATCTTAAGATGAGCCATATGCGGATTTAGAATTGGATTGACCACCCACTGATACTGGCATTTAACAAAATAGAAAGATACAACAATATAGGAATATCAGTATAACTAAACTAACAAAGAATAAGCTAATCGTCCATGTTCCTATATTATATCTTAACATGAGACAGGAAGAAGTAATTCACATCTTTTATATCTAAGAGAATGTTCAGGCTGTATTTTCAATCTATAACTTCAGAGTTAAGGTATTGAAAAGTACCTGATTCTGTCTAAGGTCAAAAGCGCCAAAACCAGTTGATGCTTGAACTTGCGGGGTTGGTGCAATGCCATAAGAATCTTGATAATCATTTCCACGGCCAGTTGTCCAAGGACTATTAACCAGACCATCAACAGACTGTGAGCTGTTACGTCCAAAACCAAGGATCATGTTTTGATCAGGAGTTCCTAACTTGACTCCAGCTGACCTATTCCATCCCGAACCAGTGGGAGGCATGTTCAAACTGCCAGGCAACTCGTTTGCTCTGTTGAAAGATGAATCAAGAAAATCAATACCAAATCGTCTTGCTTGTTTCACGTCATCTTGTGTATTGGTATTTCCAACCCCCAACCGCGTTTGATCACCATAATTTTGAGAAACATTGGGTTGGAAGTTGAAACTCCCTGTTGAGTATTTTGCCTGTTCACCCCTGTCAGAATTTGCTTGAAGTTCCTTTTGAACATTAGCAAAAGGAAACACGTCACCTGGTCTGTTTGGATTCACAACACTCAAACGAGTTTGATCAACATAATTTTGAGGGACAAAGTGTTGGAAGTTAAAACTCTCAGTTAGGAACTGTTCCTGTTGTTCAGTCCTATTAGAACTCCTTTGCTGTTCTGTCCGCAGATTACGAAAAGAAAGAACATCACTTGCTCTACTGGCATCCAAAACATTTGGACGTGATTGATCACTATAATTTTGAGGGACAGCAGATTGGAAGTTAAAATTGTCTGTGGAGTATCTGTCCAGTCCAACCCTACCTGAATCTGTCTGCAATTCCTTCTGAAAATTACCAAAAGAAAGGCTTAGGTCATGCTCTCTGGGGCTTTCATATTCCTTAAGCTTAGACTGATTCATAGAAGAGGGGTAAATCTCATTTCCAGTAAATCCTGCATGAGAAACTTCAGCTGATTGACCAAATAAGACACTACCAGAAGGCTTCTGGTTCTGATCTTCCATTGCGGTGCTGAATAATTTAAACACATTATCCTCTCTAGGATATCCTTTATCAATCATGGAGTCGGAATTCAGTGCAGAGAAACTGCTGCCAAAAGGATCGCTTACTTCAGTCCCCCTGATACTTTGAATATCATCAAATGGGGATACTTCTGTCTTTGTTCCGCAAATATTGTCATTATTTTGAGTAGCTTGGTTGCTATCATGACCAGCAACTATCCTTCTGTCAGAATTGTTCTGCACCCTAGATTCATTTAGCAGAGATTCTGAATTGTATTTATCAGACAAAGTTTCTTGCTCGTTCCAAGATGGAAATAATGAACTGATTCCAACATTCATTCCCTCATGCCTACGGTTCTCACTCACATAATTTACTTCAGGACTCTTTCTCTCACAGATCCCAAAACTGTGTGTTTCATAATCTGCACCTCTACTTGTCGAGCAAACATTCTCTTCAGCAGGTGGGTTTTCATCATTAGACGGAGCAAGCATATCGAGGTTAAATATTGGGTTCATCTCGGAGCATTTGGACAGTGTTGATACCAAAGTTGATGCGCCCTCAATGCTACTCGTATTCTTACCGGGCAAGTTTGCAAAATCACTCAGCTGCCCTACAACTACAACAGCAGATGTATCTTCCTCTCGACCATTGCCACTTTCCAGAAAGTCGACAGCTGATGTATCTTTCTCTTTCGTATTGCCACTTTCCATAAAGTCGACATCAGACGAATCTTTCTCTTGCGCATTGCCACTTTCCAGAAAGTCAAATGTAGGATCATTGGCTGTAAAAGTCTGGCCATCAAGTTTGAGCTCATCATTCCTTATTTGACAGGCATCAACATTCTCGGCACTAGTGTCGCATGCTTCCATATAATTACCTGAATCAATTAAATTACTGTCGGAGACAATATCTTGCTTTGGATTCTCCATAGACGCAGAGATCTCAGTCACACCATCTGTCTTCCCATCAAATGGCGGCACAGGTGAGCAGTTATCCGACCTTTCCGGCAAAATGGAACTATCACCAACTATTGCATCTATAGAAGCATTCGCAAGTGCACCATCAGAATTTTCACGGAAATCCTTGTCCTCATCCATCGATACAAGAATCTCTTTAACTGGAATCGGACTTGTTGTAGTAACTACAACAGTAGACTCATCAGGTCCACCAAAATTCACGTTACTGCCCTCACATCCCTCCACATTAGCAACACTCGAATTTTCCACATTAGCAACAACTGAGTGTTCCACATTAGCAGAAGCTGAGTGTTCCACATTAGAGCTGTCTTTATCGCAAGGTGAGCTAATATTAAGCGCATCATTGATTGAAGCTGAAACCGCCTCAGATCCCACCATAGTGTCTTGCATCCGAGAATCAGTACCAGGAACAGGATCGACAGGCCCTCCATTGCCCTCGGGTGGTAATTCTCCAGCCATCTTCTCCCGGTACTTCACATGGGCTCCTATATGACCAGTCATCCGATGTATTTCAGTATATGTCTTCTGGCAGAATCGACATTCGAAGATTCCATCCTCCCTAACAATCACCCCTTCAGCTATGCTCAATGAATTTTTGGATCTGTTTTTTGGATGAAGAGACGACTTGTGTTGCAATAGTTCAACTTTGTCTGTGAAAGACACATTACACTTCTTGCAATGTAAAGTTTCTCTTACTCTGCCCTCAGATTTATCTGCAGCCTTCATTGAGACATTAGAAGCTAGAGGGGGTGATGACGTACTCGGGGCTGGGATTTCCTTTTTGGCATCACACTGAGCAGCAAAATCTGATGTCTGTGACAATTCCTGTGAAGAAACTCAAATCATGTAAGAACAAGGGTGAGAAACAAGCCAATCCAGAAAAAGAAAAGCAGTTGAACTTACAGTAGCAGAAGTAGTATCAATAGCATTGTTGTTTTGCGGCAGCAAATCTATATTTGGACTTTGAAGACCATGAAGAGAAAGCAAATATGAAGAAACCTCCTTGCACGACTCAAACTGCCGTCCACTAGGGCTGGAATGAGAGAACAGGATCAAATTAATTAAATGCTCAATGGATAGGCAGAAGTATCTATATGATAATTTGCAAAGCAAGATACTCAATCCACTAAAGCACATACAAACTCCTCAAGAATGAAACAGAAAAACTGAGAATTGTATACATAAACAGTCAATAATTTGAAAATATTGACATATTTAGCATCTATCTTACTCCACTAGGCCAAAGCGCAAACGAGCTCAAGCATTATGCCACAGTACAGGTTCAATAAAACAGTGCAACTTCTCTGCTGCAGACTTTGACCGAGCGTCACCCCAATTCACTCCCATGAATTCAGGTAACCCACCAGAATTCAAAGAGGATGTTCTCAAACAGCTTCTACTCTCCCATGACATGGGACTACAACCACTAGTGCAGATATTATACAATTAAAAAGGATCAGCATACCTGTTATTAAAACATAAATTGTCGAGGAACAAATGGCACATTGCACAACACCGTGATTTAATATAATGGGTTCCCTCATGTATGTTCCTTGAGCCTATAACTGAGAGCACATATAGTACTGTGCAAGATAATAATAATAATAATAATAATAATAATAATAATAACAGTGTTCCATTAATTCCAAGAGTGATAATTATAGTAATATGTTGCCACTTTTCTTTGTATTCTTCGTATTGCCTGCCCTTAATATCTTACCATGTATAGAAGGCAAATATCATCTCTTTGTATAAGAAAAATCATCTATAGTATAGGATAAAAAATGAAATTGATATATCTACGCAAACTTCTTTGCAACACGTTATGTATTCGTTGTGAACGAATAGTTAGCACAAAGTGCTATAACCAGGGAGCCTGTGCTAGTAGTACACTATCACATCATCAGCGATATTGATAACTAAAGTACTAGGCCCCATGAGGTTTAAGGCTTGCAATTTTATCTTTTCATGCTATAGCGCGTGCAAGACACATTTAAATGTCTTGGGGTGTATTCTTTTTATAAAAAGGAAAAAAAAATAAAAAAGGAAGAGATAGAATTTGTCAAAACAATCTGGACAGGGGACTTTAATCATTACCAAGGTCATTAAATATGATACTACATTGTAACAGCAAAAATCATACTATATGGTAATAAAAAATTTAACAGCATGAACAGCATGTCCCCAAGGTAGGAAGATGTATAAGGAAACAACACATGATGAAGTAGCAAAAAAGGTAGGTGGGTATTAGATAAAACTGGATAACCACATTTGACTTGCATCACATCTGAACACTAAACATGCATCCAAAAATGTGCAATATAGACATATCTATAATTGAAAATAAAGCAATACGACAGACGGATTTGTCTCAAAAAAATCCGCCTAACTTTTGATGAGGAGATTGGGAATAAAATACTACTCATGTTCTCCCACGATACCAATATAAACCAAGAAATCATTGCTAAATCAACAAGTGCATAGAACATGATACATTATTACTTCTTTAAAAAATGTTTATATAAATGTTTATTACTTGGCACACGACATAATTCCCTTTGAGCTACTGACAAATTGATGTCCACGCAGTACTACCACCACAAAAGGCAAAGATTTGTAATTTGTTTTAATAATCTAAGATAGCATAGGGAAAGCTTATCGCTTCGCCCTTACATCATTCATTTACTATAAGGCAATACTCATTCTAGTAGCGATTTATGATATATGGGACAATTACACTCTTCATAACCATGTTGCATCCCATGTTATTATATTTTCACAATGATACAAATGAAATTAGCTTATATACTTATTCAAGTGTTAATGGGGACAGTGGAGGAACCAAAAATTTTGGTAAGACAAGGCACAATTGCACTGACCATAATTACACATGTTGAAATTTTAAACAAGGGAGACATCATCACTAGTCAGTGCAATTGTATTTTGAAATGATATCTAACTAATAAATGTTTTACAAAATAGAATGTTTAGAAAACTAAGCAGAAAAAAAAAACTTTGAAATTATGGGACAGAAAGATGATATATGAAAGTAGAATATATTGCAATAATACTATAATCACACAATTACCACTGCACCGAAAGCTATTACATTGATTAATTTTCACATGTATACTTGATATTAATTCCTGAAAATCCAGGCATCCACCCCTTCCTATATTTGCTTCATGCCCCTGGAAAGGGGAACCAATTGATGTCATGCAATTGCAAAACTGAAATAGCAATGACTGTCTGTAAGAACACAGTGACCTCATGTTTTAATCCGTGTCTTGGCTCTCCAGCTTCTTTCTCTTTTCTCCTCCCCAACATTTGTTTATGGCAAACAATAATTCCTGACATAGATTCTGATAATTAATCATGCATATCCTAATTGTCGTCCTCAGGCATCCATCTTACTATATGCTGCTTGAAAGACTTACTATTAATATGTTCCAAAAGGTTACTGTCATTATATACAATAACTACTCCAGTTAGATGTGCTAGCTATTAAAAAAGGATAGATTTTCGTTACACGACCAGCTTAAAAAGGTTAAAAACTTCCGCTTATTAATCCACACTTACTAAAATGTTCCTGCAGTTTATCGAATACTATCCAATAATCTTTTCCAATATATGCAAGGCAAACATCTCATGGACCATCTAAACCTCGCACACATTAAAAGCAAGAGAACGGCAATGCCCATAACAACAATTCAGAAGATGAACGAATTAGCACAAATCTACATAGAAACAGTCATGTAACACAAATTGCACAAGAAATGAGAGCACAAAAGTGTATACCGTTACTCAATTGAACTTTAAAGCATAAATGACCGATGATGACAGTCAAAATATAACCTTATGTAACGACGGCAATACAACCAGACTACACCATTTTTCTTCTTGCAAGAGAGCAAAACTTTCCATCCAACAGGCAGTGCATCTCCAAATTCACTTGCATCAACAACTCTCTTCTTCTTCCTCCTACTTCCCCACTGCCCTTCCAGATCCTTCAAGAAATCTAACAGCGCCTCCTCAGTGCTCCTCCCTTCTGTCCTACTCCTAACTTCATCCCAAAATGGATGTTCAACTGTTCCCAACTTCACCAAATCAACAGCCACTCCATCCCTATTTAACAACTCCTTATCCCTATCATCAACATTTTCCTGCTTAAAAATCTGGTTCACCAATGGAACATTCACCTTCTCCTTTACATCAGTCTCAACACGAACCTCCACATTCGACGCCCTCTCCACTTCCCTTCTGGCCATTTCTTCCCTACTCGGACGCCCTCGCTTCCTTTTCTGCCCAGTGCCATTTACACTGGTAACATTTGACACCACCACTTGCTGCGTAACCACAGCAGTATCCGGATTCAAGTAATCCATACCCACAGGCTCTACAGGACTGACAGTCGACACCAATTGCTCCGGCAGCACAGCATTCGAGTAATCAACCTTAACATTAACTAATTCCCCAAAATCACCAGACTCAACTGGATCAGCATTCGGCATAAACAATTTCTTAAGCATACTAACAATCTGCGCATTCTCTGCATTTTCCGGATCCGAATTTACAGTGTTGGTGAGCGCGGTAGTGCGTAAATGAGGCGTGCGGCGCCGAGAGGCATGTTTGCTTTCGGGAGGAGCAAGGCGGAGGCGAGAGTAGGTCTGCTTTCGTGAACCAGCGGATTCATTGAAGACGGAACGGTCAATTTTGGGGATAACGACGTCGTCGCAGAAGGTAGGGGAAGGAGCACAGCGAGAAAGAGCGTACAGTTCAGATTGGGAAAGTAGACGGAGATCAACAATGCGGACAGAATCAGCTTGAAGTGCGACGCCGTTGGATTCGGTGGCGCCGGTGGTGGCGGAAGCCATGAGCTGATGATGATGACGAAGGAGGGAAGAAAATTTTTGGTTTAGTTTTTGGGTGGGGTTTTAATTGGTACTTGCTGTTTTAGTGGATTGTACTTTGGACTTTGGAATTGAACTTCATTTCATTTTCAGGTCTTTTTGAGAAAGTTTTCAAAATCTAGGGATATGGATGCAAAATTAGTCATAAAATAATGATAATCCATTTATATACATTTTTGTTAAAAGAGCTAAATTTGTTCTTTTCCTTAAAAGAAAAAAAGGAAAGAAAAAGCTAAATTTGTTCTTAAAACTTGTTTTCCATAAAATCATATTTGACCATAGTGATAAGATTTTCTGAAAAAAATTGAATATCTAGAGAGTGTTTGAGATTCTACTCCTATAGGGATGGTATTGATTGTTTATTTTATTTTTCTAAATACGGTATGGTATATTTTTTATGTCAACTTTACAAAAGTTATGTTTGACAAAAAGAAATAGTAATTTTATGTTATTTAAAATTTATACACTAAATTACATATACCACCTCATATTAGTACTCGTTCATTAAACAATTACATGTAAACCTACGGGCAAGATCTGACGTTGACTCTAACGATTACATGGCACGGAGTTCCTACATGTCGCCTACATGGCATGACATGGACTCATAAAAAATATTTTAAAAACCCAAAAATTAATCTACAATTGGGAGAAAGGAATAGAAAAGGGAAAACCTACAGTCTCCCACACAAACTCGCCAAAACTCCATCTCCTCTTCCCCTGCTCACACATCCAAATCCTAATCGACATTATTGATTTTGCCATGTTGATTCTGTAGCTCAGGTTGTCCTTCTAGTGCTGACTTATCCCGGCTGAAACGGCGACTAGAATGCTTTGCTAGCTCCGGCCAAAGCTAAGGTAATAAGGTGTTTGGCATTGTCGATTTGGATTGTAATTATGTTAGATGATTGAGTTTTTCCATGTAATTTCATGGTTTCGTGTAAATGTGCACAAGGCAAGATTGAGGGCTATTGAGCTGTTAGGAGGCAATCCTTGGGAGGCATATGTGTTGATGCCAAGATATGTGCAAATGGTGAGAATGACTAACCTTGGTTCAGTTCGGATTCAAGCTTCAATATGCATAGTATTAAAAGAACAAAGATACTTTAAACCGATCAAGACAAACGAGAACTGATAAATTATTCAAACATGTGTAGCGACAAGCCAATATTTTACAAATACAATACTTGTATAATCGTTTAAAGCAAGAACTTTATAATGAACACATATTTCTATGGGAATGTGCCTCCAACTCCTTATCATTTGTAAAGGACACAAAGCGTATCTTGGTTGGTCTTCTATGCAAAAAAAAAAAGGATCCCACACACTCATCATGATTTCCCTCGACTTGCCCATCTCTTTCGCCCAAAAACATACCTAGTACTCAAGCCCTTCGGTCCATAAATTCATATAATTGTACATCTATGCAGTCAACGACGCCAAGTCCACATACTTGGACATGCTCCGGCAAACCATTATAGTTCTCTTGCAGTTTTTACAAATCAAATTTGACATTGATACCTACAAAGGTATAGTTAGGATTGTTCGGGAAAACATCAGATGCATTTGAAACGTATATATATAGTTGATCCAACATCTTTCTTTTGTTTTCAAACAAGACCATCCATGATATTGTATATTGAACAATCGGATAGTCTTCGCATCACATGGTTGAATTTCTACACGTGACCTGCGCACTATGTACTAAGTAGATTAATAAATTAATAACTTGATAAAATAATAAATTGACCCAGTCCGGCCTAAAAGATATTAATTTGCCGAGTACGCTACTTGATTATATTTTGTGAATATGTTCATTTCAACTTAGATATGCCACTAACATGGAAATGTCTATCTATTTCAAAATATACCACACCCTTTCTTCCTTTTTCTTTCATTTCAACTTAGATATGCCACAAACATGGAAATGTCTCTTTATTTCAAAATGTACCACACCCTTTCTTCCTTTTCTGCCTAGCGCCACTCACGTTGGTCATATTTGACACCAATTGTTGTGCATTTGAGTAATGCATGCATACATGCTCTACGGGACCGTCAGTCGTCATTGATTGCACCGGAAGCACAAACCTTGAGCAATCAACCTTGCCACTAACTAATTCAACAGGCTTGAGAGCTTCAACATTTGGCACAAATAATTTCTCAAGCATGCCATTAATCAATGCATTTTCTGAGTTTTCCTTCTCCAAATTTGCAGTGTTGCTAACACCAACATGGCTTACCTGAGTCGTACGACGGAGAGAGGTATGTTTGCTTCCTGGAGGAGCAAGGCGGAAGCGAGAGTAGGTTTGTTTTCGCGAGCCAGCAGATTCATTGAACACAGAACGGTCGATTTTTGGAATAATGACGTCGTCGCATAATGTTGGAGATGGAGCACATCGAGAAAGGGCATAGAGTTCGGATTGGGAGAGGAGACGGAGATCAACAATACGGATGGAATCAGCTTGAAGTGAGCCACCATTTGATTTGGTGGTCTTGGGTGTTGAAGTAGTGGTGGAAGCCATGGAGAGAGTTGTATGGATTTGGCTTCTCCATGGGGGTTTTATATTGTACTTCTTGTTACTTTTGAAACATCATTTAAAATTTATGTCAATTTTTCAAAAAGTTTCAAAATTTTGAAAATAAAGATTGAAAATTTTCATATCCTACTAGTGGAATAATGATACTATTTTATTTGTTTCATTAATAAATAAAGTTTCATTTATTCTTTATAGTTTTTCTATAAAAAATTGTTTGACCAGGAAAATAGTAATTTTGAATATCATTTTTACTAAAAGTTTTGAAAACAAAATGCATGTCGTTTAAAAGTAAGGTATTAAATAGTTATTTTGTTTTGCCCATGACATTCTCATTTTTTTTTCATTCAAAAGTTATGTTTGGCAAATTATCTTGTATTATTAAAGTGCCCCCAAGAAAATTATCGAAGTGTTTGAAATTCAACTAAGAAACTCTTTCAAGGCCCTATCACACTTGTACATTGAACGTTGTTTTTGGTATTCTCCTAAGAAAAAAAAATACTAAATTAAACTTACGCAATCTCTTTCTCTGCTAATTTCACTTTCTCCTTTTCAATTTATGCACTGCAAGAAAAACCACGAATTGGAACATCCATCGCGACAAATTGAATTTGTCACAGATAGCGACGAATCATTACCCCTTAGCGACATATATGGTCTTCGTCGCTAAGGGTCCTCACAAATTTGGCTTTGTCTCTGCCAACGACGAATTACCGTATTCGTCGCTAAGTTCGTTCACCAAAAAAGGGAATAGATATATTGTCGTCATGTTCCTCTATATAATAATAATAGCAATGAATTACACCGATTATTGCCATATTTGAATATACTTTATATTCTCAGAAGAAAACAAAAGCAACAAATTTCAATTATAATCTTAACTTCAACTCAACAATCAACATACAGAGAAACATATTTATATTTTTAATCTATCACGTGTTAGTTCAACTATACACATATATTAATCAATCGCGTTTTAAATCGACTTTTAAATTACTAAGTGTAACTGTTAGAATATACCTACACCCGACAACACCACCAACACGGGTGGTTGTACCTTGGAGCTTGAGGAGGCTTTGAACCCACAAAGTTTTTGCTTCTCACCTATAATTGTGAGATATTTTCATTTTTGACCCCATTAATGTTTTTTGCACTCTCATTATTTTGTAAATTATATTTTGCACCTCTTTAATTTTTTAGAATTGTAAATAATATAAAGAGGATAATATGTATTTAATATTTATGTTACTAAATATAAAAAACACTAAAAAGATTCAGAGAATACACATAGAAATGTACCAAGTCAAATGATAATTAACTTAAATTGACAAAAAATAGATGTCTTCATTTACATTATTTTAAAATTAGTCCATTAGACGATTTTGAGTTATAAATATTTGTTTAATTACTCTTTCTGTTACACCAATCTTCATTATTATTTATTATTTTAGTATTAATTATAGGGAAAATTACTCAAACATACCTCCAAGTGACGTGCAGTCACAAAATTGACCCACATAGACTAACAATTACAGATTAATGACAAGTGTTGCAAAACAATTACATTTTGGTCCAAAATTTCAAAAACTGGAATTGCAACCAAACAAGGCCTTAGTGGATGGATTGAAATGCAATTTTAAACCATTACAACTTTTAACTTATATCAAATTAACCCCAAAAATCCTCCATCTTCCTT
>JAYMSL010001890.1:0-15656 GCA_036897195.1 Plantago coronopus
GAGACATGGCATGGGTTGGAAGGTGGATCTTCATTGGTGTTTTAGAGGTTTGTCCGTTGTACAATGTAAGTGTTTCATTCTTTTCCATGGTAATGATTGACAAATTGGGGATTTTGATTTCAAATAAATTGTTGTTTTATTGGGATTTTCTATTGTAACAAGTAGGTGTATCAGTTATGGATTAATGTAAGGGCCTACTAGGGGGTGTGCTTCAGGGTAAACGTACATGCATAAACAGATATCCAAGGAAGATCAAACAATTAGAAACATCAAGTCTATTTGGTTGGATAGGAAGTACGTGAGTAAATTTCTTTATGGAATCTTGGAAGAGTACCAATGCAATCACTTCTCTCACAAGAGTATGTAAATTGGACTGAATGTTAATGTGATATACTAAAATCAAATTTCGGACAAGTTATGATACCATTTTCGGATACCACGAGGAAAAAAATGAAATGCGTTAATTCGGACAAATTCTTCTTAGTTCAGTCAAAATTAACGGTTATGTTAAGTTTGACGAACTAAGAATGTAAATTTGACGGAATGTTAATGTAAGATGCCAAAATCGATCGCACTTATAAAGGTGCCAAATTCATTTTTTGAAAATGTTAGGATTTCCAAAATTTTTGAAATAACTATGCACATACTTTCTCCTTGATTTTTTTTTCGTTTATAAAAAGTTCAAACGAAACAAAATTCCAACAACATATTAGATTTTAGGGTCATAATAATGTATTCTAGTACAATGCACGGTATTTATGTTTGTCTGGTTGTCCCTCATATATCATGAGATTGTACGGGTAGTTATTGTCTAAGCATCTAATAAGTTCGTTTCGAGAACAGTGATGATCAATGGATACCGACAAAGGAATTACAATATATTTATTATAAAATCACTTTATTTTATCTATTAACTATAGACTTACATTTATGTCTATTATTATTAACTACTGTTCCTGATTACAAAAGGCAGCTTGAATGACTTTATCTCTATCTTCATGGAGCTACTTTTTAAACCAGATTGTCAGCTAGGTTGTTGCATTCTCTATAGACAAAAGTTAGTTCCGCTTCCAGGTCAATTAGCCATCTCCGAATGTCCTTCACTAGTCTGTGGTGTTGCCATCTTGGGAGATTACTCCTGTGAATACAAGAGGACATATTTAGAATAGGTTTTAGTAGAATAATCAAAGTGAAATGTAACTGAAGTCAAAGATTTAGCCGTAGGTTAACAACCTTTAATGCAAGTCTATAGTTAATAGATAAAATAAAATGTTTTAATTGTATGATGTAATTCCTTAATTTGTCGGTATCCACTGATCATCACTGTTTTCGAAACGATTCTAAAAAGACATAGAACTGTCATATGTAATGATTCCGAGACCGATGATGTAATTGCTTAACATTTCGTATAAAATTTCCATTATAAAAAAATAAAAGTCTTCATAAAATATTATTACACTAGAGATAGAGAGGGAAAATGTAAAATTGCAAAGAAGGTGGGGTTTGATGATGAAAAAAAGAAGTCCAAATTGAGGGCGAGAGCCGCGAGACTCATGTGTTGTATATTTTTCCAAAATACAATATTTAGCACACAATTAAAAGGAAAAATATAAAATAATATAGATCGCTCACCTAATAAGAAAAAAACATTTTAAAAAAACAGTGAAATAAAAAAGGAAAAGAATCCAGCTAGAGAAGGAACATTCTGGAACTTCGCCTTTGATAGGCGATCCTTTTCTTCTCCACACAATCACAGCCGTCCAATGACTCCTATAAAACCAATTCTTAATCTCTTCCAGTCTTCCTCTTCTCCCCATTCACAGAGAAGCTACCTCGCTCATCTTCTCGTCGATCCGCCGAGATCCACCTCCGTGTTCGTTCTTTTTCAGACTGATTGTTTCAGTTCGTGTCTGATCTAGCGGATTTGTCAGAAAGATGTTCGGGAGAGCGCCCAAGAAAAGCGATAACACTAAGTACTACGAGTTCTTGGGAGTGCCCAAGACTGCTACTCCCGATGATCTCAAGAAGGCGTATCGCAAGGCTGCCATTAAGAACCATCCTGATAAAGGTGGAGATCCTGAAAAGGTAGATTTCGATACAATTCAGCTAATTAATTAATTTGTATTTATGAGTACAAGGATTTGATTGATTGCTTTCAATAGAGATCTTGTTTGCTGAGATTTGGGTGTGATTTTTGTCCTTGAGGCTGTACTGGATGAATCTGTGTAGATTGTTGGGTGAAGTCAGCTATTTGTATTGGTTATGTTTGTCAAATTAGGGTTCGTGTTTGTTGTCTTTGATGACGTTATTAGGTCTGAAATCGTTGGTGGGTTGCAAATGAGATTCTATTTTGCTTGTTTGCTTGTCTGGTGGTCATGGAGTTGCAGTTTTCTATTTTTTATTTATTTATGTGAATGAAATGAGTATTGGGATTACTGAGAGTAAGCATTTAGGAGTAGTGCTTAGTTGAGCTTTCTTCGGATTAGTACAAGTGACGCAGTTTTCAGTACATAATAATCCACTGAGTTTTACGAGTCAATCTCTTGCGGAATACTTAGACTTATATTTGAAGTATGTACTGGCTCTGATTCCTGATGGATGGAGTTATTATCTGTAATGCTGAATTTCATCATGGTCGTAGATTGATCTACTTTTTTACCATCTGCACGGAAGCTATAGTGGTTAAATTCTACTAGTGGTAGTGTGGTATTGTTCAGCATGTTAGTTGGGTTCATCTTTATAACAATCCATCCCTTCTGCTTATTTAGTTTAAAGAGATTGCCCAAGCATATGAAGTCTTGAGTGACCCAGAGAAGCGTGAGATCTATGATCAGTATGGTGAGGATGCCCTTAAGGAAGGAATGGGTGGTGGAGGTGCTGGCGGTCACAACCCATTTGACATCTTTGAATCATTCTTTGGCGGCGGCGGTGGTAATCCTTTTGGAGGTAGGTGTTTGTCTGAGCAGAAAGAACAATTTTGTGCATATTGTTTATAATTCCTTCTAATGTTTTACACTTGTACATGACTCTAGGAGGTGGAAGTAGCAGAGGCCGAAGGCAAAGAAGGGGTGAAGATGTTGTTCACCCCCTCAAGGTTTCCCTCGAGGATTTGTATAATGGAATTTCTAAGAAGCTTTCTCTTTCCCGCAATGTGCTCTGCTCTAGATGTAAAGGGTTAGTCTTTCAATACCTATGCTCTTAGTCTAATGATGTAGTATGACTTGTGTTTACCAACCCTACGAGATTCTTCCTTTACCTATGTACTAAATCAATTGTTCATTCTGCAGGAAAGGGTCCAAATCTGGTGCATCAACAAAATGTAATGGGTGTCATGGTTCTGGTATGAAAGTCTCTATTAGACATCTTGGTCCTTCTATGATCCAGCAGATGCAGCACCCCTGCAATGAATGCAAGGGTACAGGGGAAACCATCAGCGACAAAGATCGTTGCCCTCAATGCAAGGGTGAGAAAGTTGGACAGGAAAAGAAGGTATTGGATGTTGTTGTGGAAAAGGGTATGCAGCATGGGCAGAAAATCACATTTTCTGGTGCAGCTGATGAAGCGGTAAGTTTCAAAACTGAATTTGCGTTTCTTGAATCATGCACGGAAGATTTTTACTGTCTCTGATTTGTACTGTGGTAATGTTTTGTTTTTCTTCTTGGCAGCCTGATACTATCACAGGAGATATTGTGTTTGTACTACAACAGAAGGAGCACCCTAAGTTCAAGCGAAAGGGTGATGACTTATTTGTGCAACATTCACTGACCCTTACTGAAGCATTATGTGGCTTCCAGTTCATCTTGACCCATTTGGACAATCGCCAGCTACTTGTTAAATCTGAACCTGGAGAAGTCATCAAGCCTGGTAAGTTTATAGTTGCTTTTGAGATTCCTAAGGGATCTTTTATATTAAGATGTTTCTGTTTAGTAAAGTTTGGTCCTGTTTCTTTTATTTTATTTGCTGCTGCTGCTGCTAGATCACTGACTGTTATTGTGGTACTGCAGATCAATACAAGGCCATTAATGATGAAGGTATGCCAATATACCAGAGGAACTTCATGAAGGGAAAATTGTATATCCAATTCTCTGTGGAGTTCCCTGCTAGTCTGAGCCCTGAGCAAAGCAAATCTCTGGAATCTGTGCTACCCCCAAGGACCTCAGGTCAGTTGAGTGATATGGATGTGGATGACTGCGAGGAGACTACACTTCATGATGTGAACATGGAAGAAGAGCTGCGCAGAAAGCAGCAGCAGCGTGCGCAGGAAGCATACGATGAAGATGATGACGATGACATGCCTGGAGGAGCTCAGAGGGTGCAGTGTGCCCAACAATGATTCAACAGTGGATTGACTGTCTTGGATCCAGATGTGCGAAGCAAAAGAAGCTTGCTCGTTAACGATTTGAACTAGTTAGGGAGACCGGTGGTGTAATACTCATTTGATGTTTTATTGCTAGTATAATGGGAGATTTGATTTACATGCACATTGCGCTGTGGTAGCAATATATATGCTGCTATTTTGTGACTTCTTTCAGAATAATTTTATATATGAAAGTATTGCGATTTTTTGCTTTGCAGAAATTGATGGTGTATCATTATGCCCCAACATTACAGGTTAATGTTAGGCTCAACACTTGCTGGAGAAGAAGGTTGTACTTGTACATACCTCCATAGATTTCAATAATAAAACGAGTTGACCTTATTTGACTTGTTCATAGAATGTGTTACACTGTCTGTCGCATTGATCTTGGGTGAAGACGAAGACTTTGAAGTTGATAATTGAGATACTCCCCGTACTACAAAACTTTATTCAATTTTCATTTTTGAATGTCTCACAAATTTTATCCAATATCAAATAAGGAAATTACATCACAGTCTAAAATATTATTTTAACATTACCCTTCTTTATTACTATAACGTTCTCAAAAGTAACTTACCCTACTTATTTTTTTATTTTTACTCCATTATTTTAACCTATTTTTCTTTAAACTGTGTGTTAATCTCAATAGGTAATGTTTTGTGAGACGAAATAAATGAGTAAAAGTCAATTATAATGAGATTTTAAAATATAAAATTGATTAAGAAGTCTTTAATGATTAATTTCACAAGTTATAATGATATTTTTTTTTTTTGAAACGGCAAAAGGGTGACTCGAACTCCCGACCTATTGGTTGAAAGTGAAGCGTCTTACCAACTTATAATGATAAATTAATATAAGTAGCAATTAAAAGAAGGTCAATTGATAAATAATAATATCGGTATATTTATTTTTTAGATTTAAAAGAGATCATATCTGTAATACCCTGCCTATACATACTGTAAATGTTATATAAGTAGCAGCTCACACTCTCAAATTCTTAATAGTATGAGTCCTTTTTAGTGATTCGAAAAGCAAATCCGTGCGACTTCAAACCAAAACAGACGATATCATACCAACGAAACATGCGGTCCATGTCATACGTTCCGTGCCGGCCCAAAAGGTCGGGTCTTGATCGATTGACTCAAAAGGCCGGGTCTCGATCGATTAGGGATGGCTACAATATCAACAAGAACTTTTCTTCTTTTTTAAATATTGTATAGTTTTTTTTGATAAATTAAATATTGTATAGTTGATGAGTAAATTTTGTTGCAACTTGCAAGCTCATAATAAATCATAATAATGTTTAAGAAGCAGAAGACGGTGTAAAACCTAATAATAAAATTCCCTCAACGAAGTAAACAAACTGACGTGAAGCAAAAATGAGGATCATGATCAAGGGCGGCGTTTGGAAGAACAGCGAGGATGAAATCCTCAAAGCCGCCGTCATGAAGTACGGCAAGAATCAATGGGCTCGTATTTCTTCCCTTCTCCTTCGAAAATCTGCCAAGCAATGCAAAGCCAGATGGTATGAGTGGCTCGATCCCTCCATTAAGAAGGTTATTCATCTAATTATTCTCCGTACTGCTTCCTAGTTCATCATGTCATCATGTTTATTCGAATTCCCTATGATTAATCTGCCACATTATTGTTCAGGGATTTGAAAAGTTGTGTTTTTGTTTAATACTCCCTCCATTACCTGAGTTGAATAATTAAGAAGTGTTAAATTATGAGAAAAAAAACGAATGGAATGTGTAATTGAGTGTAAAAGGAACCAGATGGAATGAATGAAGTTTCCAGAATTGCCAAAATGGAAGCTTTAGAACGAATGTAGGAGTAATATTTTTCAATTCGATTTGGATGATTTCTAAGTTAGAAATCATTAGTTTAATGTTTGTTTATGAATTTCTCTGATATTGTGTGGTATAATGCTGCTATAAACTTTCCTACTTTTTGGCTAATCTCGTCGACTACAAAGATTGTTTGTCTATGATTGTTCTGCTACTCTGTCTTGTGTTATGTTTCCATGTGTTATGTTTCTTTTGGAGTGAGAGATCAGAAGATTTTCTTTTCGATTGTCTAAACTTAGATTTCGATTGTCTAAACTTAGAGGTGTTAGAACATGTAATCATGTAGTAATACTCTGCTCCTTTTGCAGACTGAATGGACTCGCGAGGAAGATGAGAAACTTCTGCATCTTGCAAAACTTATGCCCACACAATGGAGGACTATTGCCCCGATCATAGGTCGTACACCTTCTCAGTGCCTAGAACGCTATGAAAAGTTACTTGATGCTGCATGTGACAAGGATGATGACAGTTATGATGAATTCCGGAAATTGCGTCCTGGAGAGCATGATCCGGATATGGAGTCTAGGCCCGCTCGTCCTGATGCTGTGGATATGGATGAGGATGAGAAGGAGATGCTGTCTGAAGCAAGGGCTAGGCTGGCGAATACTAGAGGCAAGAAGGCCAAGAGGAAAGCGAGAGAGAAGCAGCTTGAAGAAGCTCGGAGGCTTGCTTCTTTGCAGAAAATTAGAGAACTCAAAGCGGCTGGAATTGGTCTACGACACAGGAGAAAACGAAAGGGAATTGATTATAATGCTGAAATTCCCTTTGAGAAGAGGCCTCCTCCCAGTTTTTACGATGAAGCCGACGAAGATAGGCCAGCTGAATTGGTTAAGTTTCCAACAACTATAGAAGAACTTGAAGGTGAAAGACGAGTTGATCAAGAATCACGTCTAAGAAATCACGACATCATGAAAAACAGAATAGCAGAAAGGCAGGATGCTCCATCAGCAATATTGCAAGCCAATAAGCTTAACAGTCCTGAAACAGTTAGAAAAAGGTCTAAATTAAATCTGCCTGCACCCCAGATACAAGACCACGAATTAGAGGCAATTGCCAAGATAGGCATTGCTGGTGATGCTATTGTCGGTGATGAGCTAACAGAAGGGAATGCTGCCACACGTGCTCTTCTGTCAAGCTATGGTGTCCTAACACCGCGTCACGATAGGACTCCTATGAGAACCCCTCAGCGAACACACATGGGTAAGCAAGATGCTATAATGATGGAAGCGGAGAACCACCGCAGGTTGAACCAATCTCAGACACCATTGCTTGGTGGAGAGAATCCAATGTTGCATCCTTCTGACTTTTCTGCTGTCACTCCAAAGAGAAGGGATGTAGCAACTCCAAGCTCTCTATTGACTCCTGCCGCAACTCCTGGAGCCGTAGGTCTTACTTCTGTTGGGACAACTCGAGGCACTCCGATGAGAGATGAGCTGCAAATTAATGAGAACATGGATGCACACGAGTTTAGCTCATTTAAGCAGTCTGATTCCAGAAAAGGGATCCTATCTGGACTGAAAAGTCTGCCACAGCCCAAGAATGAGTACCATGTTGTTGTTCAACCCCTTTCTGATGATGAGGAAGCATCGGAGGAGAAAATTGAGGAAGATATGTCTGACCGAGTCGCTAGAGAGAAGGCAGAGGAAGAAGCAAGGCAACTCGAGTTACTCAAGAAAAGGTCAAGGGTACTGCAGAGGGGGCTACCAAGGCCTTCTCGTGCTTCATTGGACCTTATGAGGGATTCTTTGATGAGAGCTGATGTGGACAAAAGCTCCTGTGCTTCTCCAAGCTTGGTGGAGCAAGCTGATGAATTAGTAAGGAAAGAGCTTTTGTCATTGCTAGAGGATGATGATGCAAAATATCCAATTGGTGCTTATGACACCAAGAAGAAGAAGAAAGGTAGTGATCCTGCTGCAAATAGAAGACCTGCATCAGTGCCTTCAGTTAACGATTTTGAAGAAAGTGAATTGAATGAGGTATATGATTCGAACCCAAGAACTATAGTTTATATATATATGGATAAACGTCACTCATAGAAACGCCCTCTAACTCCTCGTTTAAAACAAAATTTGAAAGAACAGAAACAAAAAATGATTTCATTCTTCTTTCACTTTTTATGTTTTCTCGACTTCCTTTTAGTTGAGCTGTGTTATCGTTTATGTGTTGCATATCTAATAGAAAATGGTAATCTCTAAAATTGTTGAAGCATTTTCAAAATTCCGCACTTGAAATTTATCAAAATAGTGCCTGGACACCATTCATTTGTTTCTCGACTAGTTTTAACGTGTGCCTCCTTTTTTCCCGGAGTTATCTGCTGCTTCAAATCTTGTTTTAGGATTGTCCTGAATCTTAAGTTGCGTATGTATCTTTTGTCATTTTACATTGAGTATATCTTTTACTACACTCAGCTTACTGATAAACTGTTATATAAGTGCAGGCTGATAAATTGATTGAGGAAGAGATTCAGTTTCTTCTTGTGGCCATGGGTCATGATAATGAATCTCTCGATACGTTTGTAGAAGCACACATGTCATGCTTGAAGGATATTATGTACCTCCCTACTCGTGATGGCCATGGTCTATCAAGTGTCGCCAATAACTCGGAAAAGCTTGCAGCCCTGCAGAATGAATTCGAAACTGTGAAGAAGAAGATTTCTGATGAGTCTCAAAAAGTGCTAGTACGTGAAAGGAAAGCAAAAGTTCTTACTCATGGCTATCAGGTATGTACACAATTTCTTATTTTTAACATGAGAGTATTTGAATCCATGGACTACAGCCCTTTACTGCCTCTTCTCTGAATTCTCATGTGAATTGAATTCCATATAACAATTGGCTTCAACTTTCAGATGCGAGCTGGGGAACTTTGGACGCAAATGGAGGCTATCTTAAAGAAGATTGACACTGCAAGAGCAGAACTGGAATGCTTCGAAGCTTTGCAGAAGCAAGAGCAGTTAGCAGCAACATACAGGATCACTGACTTGTGGGAGGAAGTTGAGAAACAGAAAGAGCTCGAGAGTATTTTACAGAAGCATTACGGTGACCTTTTACCAGAGCTAGAAATGCTTCAGCAGGAATGTAATTGATGCTTCAAATTGTGAATCCATTATCTGTCTGGTTTTTGTATAGTAGGCTTGTCCGGCTCAGGTAAAGGATCATGTTGGGCAAAAATGAATCTTGGTAGAGAGTATCTCGCAGTCCTGAGAACATTTGATTTAACCCTTCGTCTCATTCATTTATTTACGTTTTACTCTTTTGTCCGTTCCACGTAGATGTAAATTTCAAGTTAGTACTGGCTCTTTCATTTAAGGAGGTATACATCACACAACACATACTCATGTTGAAGTAGTTGCAGTATACTATAATTTGTTTAACTACTTGTGAATAAACAAACTAATATGGTTTGCTTTCATGTTAATGTAGTGGCAGTATACTATGATTTGTTGGGTTACTTGTCAACAAATAAAATACAATTGTTGGCCTGTCTAATCTTACATGATTTCAAGGTTTTATCTGTTCCTTACTTCCTGGACTGAGTAATCCCCCGCAGCCCCGCTTACACACTTGAAAAAAGATAATCGTGCAAAGACTTTAACCATTACTATTTAAGTGACGGAGTTTTAGATTTAAAAAGAAGAAAAAAGTCGTGCAATATATGGCCAATTGGCTAGTTGCTACGTTTTATTGGTCAACCATGTTAAACAAACCAATTCCAATCAACACATGGTCTTTTAGCTCCAGGACAGAATCTGAAAAGTTACTAAAAACGCAGTCGTTCGTAGAATAGCTCCACTGACAGCATTTCTAGTTTATTACTCATGTTGTGTGTTGGTGACAAATATACCGACGAACTATCACTTCGAACTACACGGATTAAGCCAGCTCTAGAGTACGACTTTGGCAGACGAACTGCTCCTCGGCGCATTGGGTTGCTCCTCGGCACCTCAGAGCGGCCGACCCGCTCACTAGCCAGCAACTCCCAAATTCACATCACCCACATAAAGTGTTGCAGGTCGGAACCCATGTCCACCTCGGCGCTTGCTACTGGAAAGATGATAATTACATTACTCAAATAGCTTGACTCCAGAAGGCTGCACCTCGTCCACTTTGAGGTCCTCGACCTGCAATATAGTGCCGAGGTGCTCCTTAGCAGTCTGAGCCCAGATCCGCATTTGGACTATATCAGGCCCAATTTATGTCCATGGGCCAGGCCCAACTACGAGACTAAATCTGGAGCGTCTAGTCGGAAACGATCCAACGGTCCTCCACTTGACCTGGATTGCCTATAAATAGATCCCATGGGTTGACTTCAAAAGGTAATTAATACTCTCCAACCATCTCTACTGTCTCTCCACGTATTACACTTTCAGAACGGCTCTTTCCCTAGACCTTCCGCGTTAAGTCACCCCCGGTTTGCCCACGGCAAGCCGGTAAAAGGGACTAACCCCCCCAATCTCAAGTGTGCAGGTATAAAGCGAAGAGCATAGAACGCGAAGACTTATAAAGATTTACCTTAGCTAATTCGGATTATAACGTTCTTCACTTGTGACTTAGCATTTATACGACCTTGGACGACCTAACGAGTTTTGTGCATCATCACCCTGGATTACCGAATGAAGTAGAAACATGTACTTGAAGATTATAGTTAGCTATGGGAGTGAATTGGGCAGTAGTAATAGTGTAGAATGTACTAGGTTAATTTCTTTGTAATTTGCCCATGTTATGGTCTGTTGCGGGGTAGATTGTATTAGATACGACTTGTTGAGGTGGATTTTGAACCCACCGGCATTTGCTGTGCTCTTTTTTCCTATGAGGGGTTTTGTCCCATGTGGATTTTCCCTGGTAGTTTTTTAAGGAGGCAGAAACTGTCGGGTTCGTCTGGGTACGAAATCAAGGTGTCGGGAAAGTGAGGTCTTGGTGATACTCTGTGAGCGAGACATTATATGTTTAGCTCCCATGTACATATTTACATAATCAATAAAAATTTTGCCGTTTCAAAAAAAAAATAGACACTGTGTGTATTAGTAACGTTGGTCTACTTTGTAGCTGAAATGGTTAGAGTACCAACTTGTAGGGGCGAGCGCCTGAGTTTGATCCCTCGTGTCGTGTCGGTATTTAACTTAAACCTTTATAATTAAGGTTGTAAACTTGTATTCCAGCCTATTATCCCTTTCACTCTTTATAATGTTATATAGCATATTATCCTTTTTACTCTTTATAATGTTGTAATTTCTACTTAGCATACAATTAATTTACTTCTTTATGATGTTATTTCTAGCATATGATCACCAATATTATTTTATTTTTACTTTCGTTACTAGACCCCTCTTTCATATAACATTTAGTTATTATTATTCAACAATCTTATCATTTTTGTATATAATTTCCTATTGTTGAATATTAATAAAAAGTTAGAGATTTTATATGTTTTTTAAGTCTATAGAATTTGAACTATAGCATTATCTTTTTGTTAATTAATATTTATTTTCACAATATATCTTTTAGTTAAAAGAATGTTGAGAGACAAAAAGAACGAAAAATTATAAGATTATAATCATATTTAATTTCACGATTAATTTGTTTTGTTAAATTTTTGGATATGATTTTGCGTCAAGGTGTTTTGCTATCCCTGGCCAAAAACTCTGGCTTCGCCCCTGTCATATAATTTTTTAGCAATTCGCGTTCAAAGTTCGCGAAAAAAAATCTACCTAGAAAGCTTTTAAGAAAAACGGAGGGAGTAATTTTTTTTTTTTGAGAATAAGATTTTCATTCATAAATGAAAGAAGTGATACAAAGAATCCAAAAAAGTCTGGAATTCCAGCAGGCAACATACTGCCTTCACTATCACAATCTATGAATCGAAGTCTGTAGAATACTAGAATATGCCTACTGTATGAATCGATCAGGCAACATACTGCCTTAACTATCACAAACGACATCAGCAGCTAATGCATGAGCTACATGATTCCCAGATCTTAGAACATGAAGAAAACGAATACAAGAGAAACGAGACAGTTTCTGTCTTGCAGTATCGATGAAGTTTCCCATAGCCGAAAGACAGTGTGCCGAAGAGTTAAGAGCCCCTATAACAGCCGTACAGTCTCCTTCAATAATGACTTGATCCCAACCTCGTGCCAAGGCTAAATCGACTCCCATAGTAGCTGCTAGTGCTTCCGCAAGTTCAACATTTTGGATGAAAGGAATCATTTTTCGTTGCCAAGCTAGAAGATCACCACTACTGTCTCTTGCCACAATGCCTATTCCCGCAGATTGCAGCCTTGTAAAAATCGAAGCATCAACATTCAACTTAATGAAACCTGGAGCTGGAGGTTCCCACCTTTTGCGCAGGTCAGGTGGTCGTGGATTGCAAAAAAGGCTCCGTGCATCTGCATATTTCTTCAAGAATTGACTGCTGAAATTTACAACCTCCATAGGGTCAATAGAAACCTGTTCATGAAGTACATAGTTTCTGTTAAACCAAAGTGTCCAGCAACAAATAGCAAACTTAGCAACCTCCTGCATGTTACACTTATCTCTAACAAAACCAAACCATTCTCTAATATTCCCAGCACTAAAACTGATCACATCTTGTCTAAAACCAGCAATATCCCAAAACAGACGTGCATAATGACAACTTTGAAGAGTATGTAGCAAAGTTTCAGGACTCCCTTTACACACAACACAAATATCATCAACATCAACATGTCTTTGGTTAAGCTTATCAGTCGTAGGTAAAACATTTCTCACGGCACGCCATAAAAAAATCTTAACCTTACTCGGAATATTATGCAAGGACCAAATATAATTCCAAATAGGATCCTATCCCCTGCTGTACTAGTAGAAGGCTGCTGCATATTAATCTTCTTATTCCGCCGAGCTTGATAGTAGGCTTTTTTACAGGGTAAAAACCTGACTTACTAAAATTCCAAACAAGAGTATCATCAGAATCAACAGCTCCTACATGTATGCTACAAATATCAGAATTTTCATTGTCCCAAAAAAGAGTGCTAAGCAGGCCCATGTCCCACTGCCGGGTAGCTGGATCAATAAGACTGGATACTGAAGTGTCCCCCAAGTCATATATATCAGGGGTGAAAGGGCGGAAGCAAGAATCCCGTGGAATCCAATTGTCCTCCCAAATTCGAATATTATCACCGTTTCCTACTCTCCATCGAGTACCACTCTTAACCAACGGTAATACACCACATAAACTTTTCCAAGTAAATGACGCATTAGCTCGAGGAACGGCATCCAATACAGAGGTGTGTGGAATATACTTCGCTTTTAAAACTCTACTAAGAAAAGACTCAGGATAGTGAAGGATACGCCAAATTTGTTTACCCAGCATAGCGTAATTAAAAGAAGATAAGTCTCGGAAACCAATACCCCCATCCCTCTTACTCTCGCATAAAGTATCAAAATTAACCCAATGAATTTTCTTCTCTCCCTGATCACCCACACCAAAAGGAAGCAATCATAGATTCAATTTCTTTAAGAAGATACTCAGGCAATTTGAAACACCCCATCACATAAGTATGAATAGCTTGGATAACAGATTTTATAAGAACTTCTTTTCCGGCTTTAGACAAACTTTTTTCCCCAAAACCTCTCAAACTATCCCACACCCGATCCCTCAACCAGCTAAAGACCTCTCTTTTAGACCTACCCATTTCCATATGAAGTCCTAAATACTTCTAATGCTTTTCCACATCTTGAACGTTAAGCTGGTTACAAAATTCCTCAATCGTGCTGGCACTAGTATTCTTACTGAAAACCACAGTAGATTTTTCTAAAATAATAACCTGACCCGAGGCTAAGCTATATCTGTGAAGAATATCTCTAAGCTCCGGAGCCATATCATTATTAATTGCAGAAAAAATCAAGGTGTCATCAGCGAAAAGTAGATGTGAAATCCTAGGCGCATTAGAAGCCACCGCAACCCCTCTCAACGCACCCCTACGCTCAGCATCAACAATCAGAGAACTGAAGGCCTCAGTAACAAATAAAAATAGGTAAGGAGAAAGAGGGTCCCCTTGACGAAGACCCCTACTAGGCTGGATACGTTCCGAAGGGTGACCGTTAACAAGAACAGAGTAAGAAACACTTTGCACACATAGCATAACCAACTGTATAAAAGGCTGCTCAAAGCCTAACTTTTCTAACACACACCTTAGGAAGGGCCACTCAACACGATCATAGGCTTTACTCATGTCTAGTTTCAAATCCATATAAGCGTCTTTGCCTTTCGTTTTCCTTTTTAAAAAGTGATTTAGTTCATAAGAAACCAAAACATTGGTAGTAATTAAACGGTTAGGTACGAAAGCAGACCGAGTTTGGGCTATAAGTTTGTGCATATGAGGCTTAAGTCTTTTGGTAACAACTTTCGAAGATTTTTGAATAACACATTACTCATACTAATGGGACGGAATTGGGTAATAAACTCTGGAGTTTGACACTTGGGAATAAGTACGATATGAGTACAGTTGAGTTCTGGTGATAGGTTATGGTTATTCAATATATCAAGCACAACATCAGTAACATCATTGCCTACAATATGCCAATATTTTTGAAAAAACAAAGCAGGTATACCATCAGGACCAGGGGATTTAGTGGGATACATAGAGAAAAGTGCGAATTTTACCTCTTCTGGCATGAATATACAAGCCAAATCCTGATTGATGCTGTTATCCACCTTCGTACTCATAGTCTCTACCACATCTGCTATTTCCCCAGGAGTCGGATTCCTGGTCTGAAAAATGGATCGAAAATACTCCGCAGCAATTTTACCCATTTGTTCCTGTGACTCCTGCAGCTGACCGTGTTCATCTTTTAACCCAACAATTTCATTTTTCCGAGCCCTCTTGGTAGCCTTATTATGGAAGAAGCGAGTATTACGGTCGCCTTCCGCAAGCCGGTGAGCTTTTGCCCTTTGTTTTCACATAGCTTCTCTATCCAACAACTCATCTAACCCATCCTTAAGCACTCGAATTCTATCTCTAATAGCCTCAGTACGCGGCGCCTTTTGCGGCTCCTTGATCTCCTTTTCCAGCCTTTTTGATTTCCGATAAGACGCCCCCAAACTCCCTCTTAATCCACTGCGTCAGCCCTCCTCGACACCGATCCAGATTCTCCAACACATTCAGCCCTGTGGACTGATGGACGTCGTTTTATCCAGCAAATGAATTTGTATCAAGCCAAGACTAACAGACTAGATACTATAAATAGTGCAGAGTAAGCTAATCCCGAGTGTCGGTCTCTAAGGAATTAATTAAGCTAAAGATGCAATTGCTAAGCTAACTAACAACTAACTAACTAGAAAGCAAGTAAAAGTTTGGTTGGGTTTCCCCGATAGCGCAAGCAGTTGTGCAAACTAAAAGTAAACAGACTAAGAACACGTAATAACAAATAGCAAATATAAGAACGAACTTGTCACGGAGATAAAGGTGGCAGTGATAG
>JAYMSL010001891.1:0-15617 GCA_036897195.1 Plantago coronopus
TCTTGTTTCCCTCCCTGTTTATCACCTCTTTCCTCTCACCTGTTTCTACATTATCTTACCTGCTCTCCTTCGCTTTCCAGGTTACTCCCCTAATGTCTTTCTGTTTCTGTGTCTGCATTTTACCATTATTATTCAGCTGCTGCACATGAGCCGCTCTCTTGCCTTCTATTCCACCTCGCTGTCTTTCCACCTCTGCCAATACCAATTTCTGGAGATATTCTCTCCGTTTCCTGTCCATCTCTGTTTTCCCTGTATCCCCTCTGTTCTCCCTCATCGCCACTAATGGTTCCCTTGCACCAAATCGCGCCTCATTAGCCAAAAGTTTGAACTTCCCCATCCAACATTGTTTCACTTTTTCCACCACAAGACTCGCCTCCTGATTCCTTACGAATCGTACAAAGGCAAATCTTTTCCCAGCCTTATTCTTCTTCGCCGCAATATATATATATGATTAATCGCCCCCACCGAGCTCAGCGCCTTCTCCAGATCCGCCACAGTGCAGTCCTCCGGAAGATTCGCAACGTAGACATTGATAAACTTAGCCGATAGTCTTTTCGACCATATATAATCTTCACGTCGTCTTTCCCCTTCTTTCCGCCTTGATACCTTGACCCAGCCATCCCCCTCTTCATCCGAGACCACCTGAATTCCCCCTATTTTCCTTTCCATTACCAGCTTAGAAGTTCCCGAGTTCGAGCCCCTACGCGTTGCCTGATTCCGAATCGCCATTGGAGGCGGCGTGTAACTGGACGCGCCGCTTCAGTTGCCGTCGGATAACAGTTGACGTTTACATGGAACAACACATCATGCCAAATAGACAGCCACATGTGCACTCAGTGACACATCACACCAAAGTCAACACCAGAATTGCAAACAGGGTGTGGATGTAATTGTTTAAATAGTAGGTACTAATCTGTAAAGTGGGCATATAGTAGGGGTGGTATATGTAATTTTCTCAAAATTTATTATACGAATTTCTAATGAATTTATGAATATTTCATATTTTTCACTTTTTTAGTATTTTATTTTATTTTTTAAGCAATTTATTTAAAATAAAACATTAAATTCATGTTTTACGCCATGTGTCGCCACATACTCACCATATCAGCGTATAAATCCATTCGTATGGCTACTGTATCTTTATACGGTCCAGGGACCATATTTACAAAAAATAAAATCAGTTGGGACCAAAAACGAGGGGACCTCGAGTTGAGGGACCAAAACTGCAATTTTCCCGTCTTTTGGTCTATCCTGATTAAATGCATTAGATGAACTAGCCAGATTCATAGTTTCACTTATGGTTAATGATACTCCTCCGTCCCACAAAACTTTACCCCGTCCCACAAAACTTTACCCGTTAGGGTTAGCGCGTAATTTAAGAAAATGAGTTAAAGTAATGGAGTAAAAATGAAAAAGTAAGTGGAGTAGGTTACTTTTTGAAAATGTGTGGTGATAAAGGAGTGTTAATGTTAAAATAATGTTTTATTGTGTGGGGTAGCTTCCTTATTTAGTAATGAGTAAAGTTTTGTGGGACGTCCAGAAATGGAAAGTGAGTAAAGTTTTGTGGGACGGAGGGAGTAGTATTAATTAGTACATCAGTTCCCAAAATATGTCAGGGTAACTGAAGTAATGAACTGTGTGAAGTTAGAACTCTTCTGCATATGTATAGTCTGAAGGACTTCTCTCTTGTTAAAATTCCCACGAAATAATAAATTTGACAATTGACTAAAAATAAATTTGTTACGTGACTATATACTTTAGCTTATTAAATTAGCTAAACTTATGAAGTATACAAGATCTACAACTTGCTATAGAGCATATAAACACCCTCTATTTGCATACCTTCCCATATTCGTTCGTTCTCAATTTGTTCTTTAGTAAGTTTCAACCGTCAGCAGAGCACCGGCACTTCTAAATTTGAAGTTTTTGTTCAAACCCGTTGTAGCTGTAGGTTTTTATAGGATCCGAACCATCTATTTAGGTGGAAGCAGAGATTTTCGCTCAGATGAGAGTTTCTAAGCAAGAGCGATAACAGAACTACAGAAGTGTACGTAGACCAACAGACCGAGTAAGATCTTCTGTGAACCCATTAGAACGTTACCTAATCCGTTCGCCATCAGTGTTACCTGGTATGTTGCTTGCAACATCTTCTTTCTTCAGGGAGAAATGAAAACCTGGATTATTTTTTTCAAACGACTTTTGGTGTATACCTTTCAGATTCAAGTCCATATCCAGAATTTCAGATCCACAGAGTTCTTTGAACAAGTAGAACCCAAATCCACATTCTGAGTTGACAAATGCAAATGCAAGTATGCAACTGCCATAACAATGTGATAGTAACACAGTACAATCCAGGAAATTCAGTCTCAGTTTCAGATGATGGAAGTTCGAAAATCAAGCAATTGATAGTCTCAAAGTCCAAGCAATCGATAAACTCAAATTTTCACCTAGAATCACCTAGTAGTACAAAACCCGAAACCATGAACATTACTCAAACTGGATCATCACATACATAATACATACTAGTTCTCACTAATATACAAGATAATCCGATAGTTCACTAATATACAAGATTAACCCTCACAAACCTCAAAGTCTGAATCAGTCCTATTTTATACAAATAAAAGAATAAAACAGCTACTCAAAATAACTTTTGTTGTATACATATATTTACAAGTTCTAAATAGCTTAATCCTATATATAAAATTTAACGATTTAGAGGGCAAACCTACCTCCCGTTCTTCTTGATGCATTCTCTTTCCCAATGTTCATCTTGACAGGCCATTTCTGAGCTCTATTTAACATAGTTGCACTACGTATATATCTGTTATTTCTCCTGTGTCGCTAGATTCATGGCCAATCAAGTAAACAGCTGCTCTTTTGCCAATCCAATAATACAATTGGCGAAACCACAAGGTGGACTTGGTAATTTGTAATTCTGCACAGGTGCATCAGTAAGTTGCCCTCATCCGGATTTTTGTTAAAAGTGTAAAGCAAGTATCATTGGGTTGCATCAGCTTTCATCAAGAACAAGGTCAGCTGGATCACCGATCCAAGGCCTACCTTCACGCCACCGAAATTTTATTCTTAGTTTACCGTTCGCATCTACACCAACTATTTCACCTTTACTTGAATGGGTCTCCATACCCCATCCCCAACGAGGGCTCACCAATGCATCTTTCATCCTCACCTTGTCCCCCACTCTAAAAGGCCTCACCCTTTCTACCTCACAAGCTTTACAAAGCCATAGTCTGTCAACAAAACAAAATGCAACCCAAAGATTTTCATCTTCCTTTCGATGCACCACCCCCATACTTGAATGGCTTACGTCTCCCCAGTGATATGTAGGATTCGAAATGCTTGGTTTCACCCTGACCCAGTCATTGACACATATCTCACGTTCCTCAACAATCTCCACTTCAGCAGGATCTAGGACCCAAGCCTTGGTGCCAGCTGGCGTATATATTCTTAACTTGCCATCTATGTCAATTGCAGATATAGTCCCTACACTAGTATGGTTCTGGCCTGACCAACCAAATCTTGGTTGCTTGACGGAACTCTTAACCTTGATACGCTGCCCAATTACCAGCTTATCGACTCGTTCAAGCTCTATTGTATTCCCAACCCACAATTCTTGCTCCCCACAAAATGCCACAAAGATGGTACCGTTCCATTCATCATTGTCGTAACCAATCCCATGCACTACACCCACACTGCCAGGGTAAATAGATTTCCAACTAGCTGCAGCATCTCTCAACTGGACCCACTCTCCCACCTCGTACAATTGCTCTACTTCCAGATCCGCTGGATCCCCTTTCCATAACCCCTGTAAACCACTGAATGCAATCCTGACCTCACCACCAGCATTGACATTAGTAATAACACCTCGGGAATCCGGGCCAGCTCCTCTCCAGCCCCATCTGGGTTCAACAAGACCAACTCGGAACTTGACATGTTGGCCCACTTTTAAAGCAGGGACCTTTTCAACATCGCCGTGATAAGCCATCCATCTTCCCTTGCGGAAACAGCAGGCCAGATCTAAATAACCAGATTCCTGTATACAGTGCACCACAGCTAGACTTTCTTTACCAATATTTGACCAATCGTAACTTGTTCTTGCACCCAGGATTGGTTTTGATCGCACCCAATCACCTACTTCAAATTCTGGAAGCCTCTCTGCATCCCCTGGGGAAACTTTCCAGAATGAAAGTCTACCAGCGACTTTGACCTAAATCACATAAGACACAACGATTAGATTTGAAAGTTGATACATGATTACCATGTCATTATCTTTGTAATATAATTTCTACATTTGTTTGATACAAACAAAAATTTCATAGGAAATAAATAGATCAAGGATAATATCATTATTTAGAAAACCTCAAGACCTTAAACTAGTGAAAGATAGATAAGCCAAGAGCTTACATTTAAAGCACCATCCATATCGATTCTCACGATTTTTCCAACGGTAGCTGGCGTTTCATTTGACCATCCAAGGCGAGGCTGAGAAACAGATGGCATCACATGAATCTCTTGTCCCAATTCAAAAGGAGCAACCTTCTCCACATCTGTCACAGAGCAGGAGAAAAGTTTGCCCCGGAAGCAAAATGCAATTCCCATATCGCCATCCTCCTCCAAACTGTGGATTATACCAATGCTGTTCCTTGTAATGTCCTCCCAGCCATACTTGGGGGAGGGAACAGAAGCTTTTACTCTTACCCAATCCCCTACCTGGGCAGTATATGTTAGATTAAACAATCGACACTTCTCAAACTATAGCTTAATAAATTAAAGGCTTATAAAACATACAATTACCTTGAAATTTTCCAATTTTTCCATATCAGATGGATCAGCTTGCCACGGAATAGGCCGATTGGGAATTTCAATAATCAATAGACCGTCGTTCTCAATCTCACTAATTCTTCCAACGCTGTGATGTGTTTCACCACCCCAGGCATATCTAGGCTCAGCAACAGAACGTTTCACACAAACCCGGTCACCAATCTGAAAAGGGAAAAAAGAAAACACTGTTGTAGACCCAGAAAGAAGTAAAAAATAATAATATTAAGAGTAAGAATTATTATTATTATTATTATTATTATTATTATTATTATTATTATTATTACAAAAATAATAAATAATATTTAAAAAAAGAGACACGAAACAAAATTTGCATGAGTTAAGAGATAACGTACCATAAAAGGCTCAACATGTTCAACCTCTTCAGGTTCACAGTGCCACTGAGTAGGAAGATAGCTTAGTTCCACCAATAGACTGTTATCGGGTCTTACACAGCACACTATGCCAATGCTTCCTGGAGTCACAGATCCCAATCCATGTTTAGCTGTAGTTAGTGTTGGGCGAATACGAACCCAGTCCCCAACCTTGAACTCTTCGACTCTTTCCATTTCAGCAGGATCAGCTTTCCATCCTCTAGATGCTCCAGGGAAACCAACACGCAAAATTCCATCATCATCAACACAGAGAACAGTTCCAATGCTGTCACGTGACTGACCTCGCCAACCAAATCTGCAATTATTGACACGGATGAGTGAAAAACATTAATTGCTAGCAACAAACACAATCTCAAACTTAGATCTATGCCGTTAAGGGGTACTTCTCTTGCAAATGATAATGAGACACACGTGGTGGCACAGCAGCAGTAAACAAATACACTATACTTCATAATTCAAACCTTCAAATGAAAGAAATTCTCCTCAAGATTTTTTTTCTATCAGACAGTCATCTTAGCTCTCTAGTCTTTACAGCATGACACTAGCATAGTGTGAGTTATGAAGGTTATCATATGCAATGAGTTCACCTTGGTTATGGTCGGTGAAGATTAAGTACCACAAAACTGCAAACGTGGGCACTCAAATTTGTAAGGTTCCTTTATAGTTGGGGCAGAGGGAGTATGTACTTAAAAATGTTCAAGTCTTATACTTTAGTGCACCTTAAATGTTATGCAGATTAAAACATTTATGGGGAACCTTAACTACGTGCATAAACTGTAACGACATAATGAACAAAATATGAGTTCCGAAAGTCTGGAAATTACCACAACAAGGAAGAAGAAAATAACAAAATGCAACTTGAAAAGCTTGTGATTTGGGGACCAAGAAACAACCAAACTTCATTACAAAAAGATTCATACCTCGGCTCTTCGACATCAGATTTGAGTTGAACATGCTGCCCTCTGTCCAGCTGAATCACTTTTATCACTTCATTTACCAGTACTTGGATTGGTTCTTCCACAGAACAAAATGAAACAATGAGACTGTCATTGTCAGGGACACGTTGCACAAAACCAACGCTCTTATGTGTTGCACCTTTCCAACCATTAAATGGTTCGCCAATGCTTCTTCTGTATTTCACCCAGTCTCCCACTTGATATCTGCTCATCCAGGAAAGGTTTAGCCACATGCACCAAGTAATTCAGAAAGTAAGGAAAAACATCACAATATGGTTTGTTACGCACACTGTAGGAGACAATTGCACTCCCTTTTCCATCAGTGCCTCAGTTAAATCTTCAGAAATCCATTCCCGTGGGAGAGCCTCCAAAAAGTCACTCAATGTCTTACCACTGCAATACAATATCAATTCAACTATCATATAGTACTATTTTTTTATATGGGCAGAGAAAAGAGAAGGAAAAAGTTTTCAAACCAATATATCATGTTTAGTACCAAGTCTCACAAAGTAAGAGATTTGCACTAAAAAAACACCTTAGATTAATCCCATCAGGGGTGCCATTACAAGAAAGTTTAGATAAATCTGTTTTAGAGACTAACCTGTGATTTCTAACATCAATTGCAGCATTTGGGTATCTAAGCATAATTAGAATCCACTGAAAGTTTTCACGTATCATCTTTGCTGTCTCGGCTGCTATATGAAAAGCATTATCACCATCATCATCCTGGAGATAAAAGAGAAACACTACATTAGCGGAATGTAGGAAATAATATGAGATCTGAATCAAAAATTAAAACTAAAGCATGTTACTGGAACCAAGTGAAAAAACATGCACTGACACAATGTCTAGCTAGGAAATATAGATGAAATAACTCAGCTCGTGCAACTATACTTGTTCAAGCAACTCGTTGAGCATCATACGTATGAATGCCTAATGTGTAGCAGACTTCAGTAACGCAAGTTCTAAATAATTGAAGAGTGAACTCCAACTCCATTGAAAAAAATCCTGAACTTACTAGTACGAGGTTGATACAAGCATAATCCATATAGTATATATCTGTATCTTTAAACATTATGAACTATGAAATGCTAATTGTGACATTGTTACACCAGAGTTGAACGTTTTATATAGAACATAAACCTTCATTAAGTAAATTTTTATAGTAATATTAATTGTAGAGTGGCAAAAAATAAGAAATAAGGATAACCTGCATATTGCAATTTGCCCCAGCCGATAGAAGTAATCCCACACAAGACTTTGCACCTCTGGCCAATGCGACATGGAGGGGTATAGTATTCTGCTCATTCCTGATATTTACATCAACACCAGCTTCCAGTATGATCTAGAAAATAAAATTTAGCAAGGCTAGTTGTAAGAAAGAATCTCCCAAACCAAATAATTTAGAAATTGAAGTCCAGGCATATACATGCTAAATGTTATAAGAGTGGTATTTAACATGTCGTCATCGTGCACACTCATGTTACCTGGACTAATTCGACGTCATTAGCCATAGCAGCTGTATGCAGAGCGGTTTGCGAATTTTGGCTGTCTTGAGCTGCTGGATCTGCTCCGGCAGCTAGCAGTATCTTTACCAATTCTCTACCCTCTTTAAGTATTTAAACAATTTAAAAAGGTCAAAAGCAGAAAATGCCATTCTACGTGAAGAAGAAGAAGAAGAAAGATACATGTACATGATAAAAACTACAAGAAGTTCAATAGAAGTGAAGTGTCTACCAGATTCGTGATTTTTCTTGACAGCAGCTGCCATGCATAAAGCTGTACCGACACCACTCTGGATGTCTATAGCTTCAGCGATCTCTTCTGATGATGCAAGCTCAACCCATCTTTTGACAACAGCTACATTCCATGTCATTATACACAAGTGCAGTGGCCTGCTAAAAGAAGAGGCTTAGGGTGTGCGACTATTCTTAGGAAAATCTAATAAAGTAAGAACAAGATGTGCAATTATAGAAGGTATTTTTCCTGCACAGTCGTAATTGTAAAATGAAGAGAATATTTATAAATTATAATTGACCTCACATATGAAAAAGGAATATGTTCGACATGCAATAGATCACACTACTCAAGCATATTAACTAAACATTTGACTTATAATGTGAGTACAATTGTGACTTAAATGACTTGTAATCATATGACTTGTTTTGGGTCAGCAAAGGAAAAAGGGGATATTGCTTCTGGCCCCAAATTACGACACTTTTATTACTATAACCCCCTCGACATGCAAAATCAACAACTGAACAATAAAGCCGGCAACAAATAATTGGATTTTTTTCCCCTCAAGATCAGAACTCATAAAAGAAAATCTACACTTCTATACTGAAGATAAATTGATATCAAACTAAATAAATTCTCAACTCAAGATCTGTTCATGAAGAAAGATGTATATGTAGCACATGCAGCAATACTATTTAAAGCTTAAATAGTGAGTTTCCGCAACTAACACTTATTTAGCTTCTCTACTAGTGGGACCTAAGAAGAAAATATACAGCAAAAAGACGATGGATTCCCATTGAAACTACATATGTAACAACCGCAGTAGGGAGCTCTTAGGTGGAGACATGAAGAGGCATCACGCATTTACAGTGATCGTTGGGGTCTCTGGATAAAGCTTTCCACATTTCTTTTTTGGGTGGATAAAGCTTTTTTATCTCCCGCAAGATCAAACTCTGCAAGCAGTGAATACCTTTTATTTGAGGACACAATGACACATAAGTGCGAGCTAATTTGTCTTCTATTTTCGACACTCAACTGCAAATTGGATTTGGAGTCTTCAGGCAGATACCACTCCATGTATGTTTCACTTTATCTAGACACTTTCTAATCCAAAAAATCGTAAAATCAACTATAAATTTAAAGAAATCAACCATTTTCATTAAGCGGATATAACTGTATCTGTTTAGAATGCAATTGATGGATGCTTCAATAATTTATAACTGGAAGAAAACGATCTCTTGCACAATAGGAACTATATAATTTGTTTTACTGCAAGATGCAATTAAACTTACGTCAAGCGTTTGGAATTGAGGATTGCCATTGATCTACAGCCTCCATTTTCCATTATGACAATGGCACATTCTGTGTATTTCTTTGCAACAGCTCTGTGAAGAACAGATTCACCCTCATCATCAACAGCATTTGGATCTGCACCCGCCAATAATAGCTCCTATGGAAGAAAGTGGAAAAACAAAATCTCGTTAGTTAAAAAGAATTAGACTGAAGATGCTAATTTTCATAGCATAAGGATGCACAATATTCATTTGTCTCTGTTCACTTGGAGTTATGTACTCGAATGGTGCATTGTGATTTTCTTTCATGTTCAATTCAATTTCTTTGACAACTTAAGAATATTTTAAGGGCAGAGAAACCCACTCGCATGCAATCTGGTTGCCCATGGTAGGCACAGACATGAGCAACTGATGGACCAAGGCCTTCTCTTAATCTTGACCGCACATTAGCATTGCGCTTAATAAGTGCACAAACACATTCAGGTGATCCAGCTGCCAAAGCAAAAACAAGAGGAGGATCGCCATCTTTGTCAAGGACATCAACATTTGCCTCTTCATACTCTAATATAGATTCTACTAGCTCCACACTGCCCCGTCTACAAGCCAGGTGGAGCGCAGTTTGGCCATCAGCATTTTGTGCTTCAAGTAATGAGCGTAAGGAACCCGCATCATATCCTGACGTAAACCTCGCAAGTAACTCTCTGCATCAAAACAAGGTAACAGATGTAAAAAAAATACCAGAATTTGTACTGAAAAGGAAGATCAGCATGTACAAAACCCTCACCGAACTCCACCAGTATTGCCTTCAGAAACGAGACGGTGTAACAGGTTGGGATTTGCTTGTGGAACATCCACAATTGTTGGAGGTGAAGCCATCCCATTCATTAAAGGTTTTACAGGTATTTCACTGCATATAAGAGGCATAAAGTGGATTCGAAATTTATCAGGCAAATCACATAGCACTAAATAAATCAGAACACGCATAAAATTATTATTAAAAATAACAGAGAGAAAGGCAAAGTGTGTGGCCATAGAAGGGGGATATACGAAAGGTGCCACGATAACTACATACAAAGTAATAGCAAATTTTAGAGGGATAGTGCATTTAAGTAGTTTCTTACGTATCAGGGCTTGCAGGAGGGCTCCGAGGAATCTTTTGCAAGTGCTTCAGGAAAATTGCCAACATTGAATGAAAAGTTGGTCTTTTGGAAGCCTTGAACTGCAGACAATCACCAATCATCTTCCACAGTTCCACGGGTATTCCAACTCCAACTACACTTGTATATTGAGGTGGTTGTCGTTTAGCCCTCACAACAGACTGGTATATTTCTTCAGGGCTTAAGCCGGCCCATCTGGGTAAAATAAACATATAATTATTTCGTAAGTTCTTTCTCTAGATAAGGCAAGTGTAAGAGCAAGAGAATTATTACAGAAACATTTAACATACGGTATAGATCCAGTGCACATTTCTATCATCGTACAACCAAAACTCCATGCATCAGATTCTAATGATATGCCAATAGCATCCTCCCAGAAAAGATGTATCGATTTCTTTCCTGGTTCCCATGCCTCTGGGGCAGTATAATTTGGGCTCAACATGGTGCAATCCATGCATGAATGGATTTTGGAGGATTCACACTCTTTTCTAGCTTTTCGACAATCAGGTTTCTTTAGAATTGCTGGAAGACCATAGTCAGAAACAACGGCATGGCCATTCGTGTCCAGTAAAAGATTAGATGGTTTAATGCTCATACAAACAACACCAGCAGCGTGAAGCTCAGCAACCCCACGGGCAATATCTGCCCCGTATCTGTAGACGATATATCAAGAAAGGAAGTCATGAATCTTGAAAATATGTATACACATGTGCAGACAATTTGCCAAAAAAAAGAACAAAACGAGTAACTATGATCCCAAAGCAATCATCAAGGGCCATTGCCATACGTATTCTGAATACTACAGCATATGGTGTGTGGATCTACCTCTGCTCGGATATGAGATGTAGAAGTAGTCTTTTGGAATTTTATACGTATTGTGGTGTAGTATCAAAATATTTAACATTGGAACTGGTTGAAAGCTGGAACTGGTATTGTTCGCTATAAGAGAGAGAGAGAACATTTACATAGTGAACTGAATAGCTCTATTGTACTCACTTCATTATGATTTAATTAACATGAGTTATTGGAGAAATTTCAGTCTAAGATGTCAAGCACATTACATTCTCAGTATTTCTTCCTTTTTCAACTTTTGGTGGGGATTGGGGAGTTGAGTGAAGCATTGATGGGAGGGCTATTGAAGTATAATAAAGATAACTGCAAATTCTTATAGCACACCAGTAAAAGAAAATGGAAACTATTCTGTCCACCAGGAATACAACAATTAACAATTCATGAACTAAACCAGACTAATTATAGTCTTTCTTTCCTCGAATAAGAGAATAGGGAAACATAATGGACAGCGTAGTGTGCCATGTACAACCATAAGCAAACCAAAAACCCACTGGTTCGAATAAATAGAGCACAAAGTGTGCCTTAATTATTTCGGTTAACATATTAAACTGAGGAACATAACAACTCCGTTAGCGAACTTGCTAATTCCTATAAATGTTGGCAGTTAAAGCTATTATTACCTGTTTCTTAACTCGTAACCAAAAGTTAAATATCTCAAGCTTACTCCTCACTCTATACGGTTGGCTATCTTGCTAAATATGGGGGCCCATACAAGTTTACGTTTTTATCACTTTGCAGCGTAAGCAAATCACCACATTACAGCCGTACACAATAAAACCAGTACGACAAGAGAACACAGACCAACAAAAAAGCCTTCCGGAAAACACGGTTCAGCAAGCAATTGGTTTAATTCCTAACAAATCATGGATACATAAGTAACGTGGGATGCCATAAATATGACACATGATCTATAACAATTTCCTTATTCGTTTAAGAAGCAAATACAGCATCTTCAGCACAACACTTGCTTGCTCATGAAACCACTCCTATATATCCATAACTGATTAAAGTTGCAGACTTTCAGTTAATTCTACTCTAGATCATGAATTTACCGCCTCTGTAGCTACATAATGCGACAAGAACAGGAGCAGGCAATCAAAAAAAAGTAGAAAGGACATTCATTTCCACATCTACAGAAATCGAACGAGCATGAAAGAATCAGAAAACCTGAGGATCTGCTCGAGGGTGAACCGCCCTTCATTCTGCTGCATCGCAGTCTGGACAGAACCATGGCACCTATCCATCACCAAACAAAGACTATTCCTATCCACCTTAGTCACCCCATGAAAAGTACAAACATTCCTACACCACATGGACTTACTCCTCAGCTCCTCCAGCTGACCCTGCATCCAAACAACATCCGTCGTCCCCTCACCGATCTCCACCTTCTTCACCGCCACCTTATGCTTACACCCTCTCCCTGCCAAAACCGCCGTCCACATCTCCACTCCCGAACCTCTCCTACTCCCACTACTACTCGCTTCCCCAATCCTCTTCACCAATTTCACCTCCTTATGCATCCCCATATCCAGCATCCCACCGCTAAGCCCCTCTTCTACTCTCCTACTCCCATTACTATTCACATTACCATTCATCTCCCCATTTCCACAACAATTATTAGTAGTATCAACAGCACTATTAACCTCGTCTTCGTCCTCCTCGTCGTCATCGTCCTCCTCTTCACCCTGAATCAGCGACAGTATCGCGTAATTCTTCTTCAACGCAGAGACGGAGTTTCCGACGGTGGAAACGTGGCGGCAGCGAGGGCAGCTGACGGAGTTGTCAGCGGAATCAGCAAATAGACGGGAGAGGCAGTCGCGGCAGTATCCGTGGCCGCATTGGAGGAGGAGAGGGCAACGGTCATCTTCGTCATACTTGTTCTGACAGACGGAGCAGCAAGTTACTCTCATCCCTCTGTGTGAGGTGAGCTCTCCGATTAAGGGGATGATTGACTGTGAATTGGTTGGGGAAGAGTAGTGGAGGTTGAGGGATTGGAAATGGCAGATCCAGAAAGAAAAAGGAGGGTTTTAGAGAGAGAAAGGGAAGAGAGACGAAGTGTGAAAGAGGTTGGAAGAAGGTGAGCTCAGAAGAGAGAAAATGGAGAAAATGGGTAAAAGGCTTTGGCTTGATTGAGAGAGAGAGAATATGAAGATGATTTTCCGAGAAGAGGTTTGTTTTGCTGCTTGTTTTGGACTTTCGGTCTTTACTCTTTCTCCGCTATCTACTCCTTTTCATTTTATTTCAGTTATCATATACTAGTATAATTTTTTGGGAAATACTGAATTTTTACATCATCAGCATTATGTTAGTACAATATTAGTATACCCTTTCGAAATGGTAATTTCTAACCTGAACTGAAGTTAACCGAGACGAATTAAAAAATTTGGACTAATTAAAACTGAATCGAAATGATTTGAACTGAATGAAACTGTATCTAAAGTTGAAAAGAACAGAGTCTTACTAGTTACTAAGTACTACTGATGTTGATTACGATGTTGTATTAAGTTCAACTTAAATTCAAGTTTGTTATGGTAACTTGTTAAATTCAGTTCAGATAAGTTCGGTTTAAGTTTGTTTAATTGAAATTTATATTTCAAATAAATTTAACTCAGTTCAGATTAAATAAATTCAGTTTGGTTTAGAGATCTTCAGACCACTACCCAACTTTCAAGATTTGATATATGTAATTTAAAACATGGTATTGATAGATTCTTTGATTTAGTTATTTGTGAAATTAATCGAATAATTTCAATCAAAAGAATAAAATAAATATTAGTAGTACAAAAACAAGGGGAAACAACCCCAGTACATTTGGTTTTGGGTTGGTAATAATCATCTCATCAATGCTGGTAGTAGTCATTTTTTAAATTTTGAAGGGAGGGTTAATGACGATAAAATACTATTTAGGTTGTAAATATCACATAAAATGATACTAAAATACAATTACTACCTTATTTTCCTGATTCATTGGGGCCGTAATGCCTACTACTAGGCTTCGAAACACCTCCCAATTTCCCATGATACCATCTACGTTGCAAGTTTTCTTGATCATTTTGCAAAACTGTGGTAGGCTTTACAGCTTTTGGTAATTATGTTCGGTAGTTTTGACATGACATGTTTATACATGTTCTTGAAAAAAGCTTCAAACTTTCGTCTTAGTCATAGGTTTTAAATCCTACGAAAGAAGAATTTTATATGATTATGTCATACTTAATCAAAGTATGTCGCATTTGGTTCACGTATTTTGTTGATTATCGCGTGAGTTAATTGGATTTATCCAGTGCATGTCTAAAATGAATGCGGTTCCTAATTTTCAAATAGATAAAGATTTAAAGCTCAATCTATCCTAAAAATATGAAACATAGAAGCTTGATGAAAAGTAAAGTGAAGTATTAAAATTTCCAGAAACCAACGGTGTAAAGTAATTATACTTTAATAACTGGGGATAAATGTGTAAAGAATATATAGAAAGAGCCTTTTACTTTTTCATTGCTCTAGATATCTCTTCTTTCCAGCATGTTGAAACTTTTTGCAACATGAAAATGCAGATTGCCAACCATTTTGTTACATATAGTAGTATATTTACTTATGATGATCTTCAGTCAGCATAAACTACGAAGACTCATTAGCTAAGTCAAAGTTAGGTTAAATTTTGCATTTTTCAACTTCAAAACTATGTTATCTTTGGATGTTAGCTAAGCAAAACAAAAACAAAAAGATTAGATGCAACACATAATAATTATTAATGCTCGAGTTGGTGCTTCGATACTTATCAAACTACATAGTAGTAGTATAGTACCACAATACCACTATAGATTTGGAGTCTATAATATAAGTGCTTGGTGATTGGTAAATGGTGACATGATGGCACTGGCACAACTCTTTTCGGCGGAGGATTTCGAAACTAAATTGAATGGAGCTGAAATGAAGTACAAATTTAAACTAACCGCATTTAAATGATCTGAAGAAAATGGTTCTGAACTTAAGTTAAAAGAACAGAACCTAAGCCAACAGCAACTGCGAGCTTATGTAAAACTTGCACTTAGGCATGCTGAGGCGCCCATCTCACACAGAAGGAGACAGTATGATATGTGCGAGTTGGTCCGTTCCTCGCATGGTGCATTCGTGAGCGTACCAAGTCGAGCCATTGTGTCTAAACTTCTCGGACAACAATCAAAAAAACATTCTACTGTAATTGCAGAGAAATATAAACTTGGGAGAGTGACTGGAGAGTTTAGATTGGACCAAATGGTGTTAATACAAGTGACAGCTCTACGAGACTATGGGATTATACCATAAACCGCAAAACAACATAGTACTAGCAGTTTGAAGCGGAAAACCAGTCTCCAAAATGGAATCAACAAGCACCAGCTCGTTCTGAAGTACACT
>JAYMSL010001892.1:0-15648 GCA_036897195.1 Plantago coronopus
ATATATATATATATATATATACAATTTTACTCTTATTTATTCTTTGTACACTCTTACACCATCTTACACATACCTCGCATTACCTCCACACTTTTATCTCTTAAACACATACCATACCTCTTACACCCCTACTATTATTTTCACCTAAAAGCTACAAAACTCTTAAATCATACTACCTCCGTTCCAATAAAAACTTCATAGGGAGACTTTTTTCGGGAACTTAGACCATGAATTGCTCTAAAAGTATTTGGCAAAAAAATATAGTAAAATTATATTACGAAAATAATTAAGCATACTTTTATAACATAATTTTACTATATTTTTTGTTATATCATTTTATAGAAATTCGAAGTTTGCGAAAAAAGTCTCCCCAGAAAGCTTTTATTGGAACGGAAGGAATACCAAACATAATTTTCAATTCTCAAATCCAGTTACTATTTATCAACTAGTTAATGCTTTTTCCTCTTTTACGACAAGAAGGCAAGCCCTCCTATCGAAACTCAACTAGTTACTCTTTGGCCAACCAGTCTCCTTGTGTTCCCACTTCTTTTTGACTCATGGAGGACCACAACCCTCAACCCTGTACCATCGTTCGATTCTTGGATCTATAATCAAAGTGAAGCAGACAGGTACAGCCGTACAAGTCCAGAAGGCACAAGCCAATGACCCTTTTAACTTGGAATCTTTTGCTGCTCCTGTAGTCCTGTGTAACTTATTATTAATTAGTTATTACTGAACGATCTAATAATTTGAAGGGGTTTGTTTTGCAACCTGCTATTGCTATATAAGGAAAAGATGACAAATATATCCCGCTTCATTTTCATCTAAATTAATGAAATTTGTGAAACCTTTGAAACTATATGTAATTAAAGTAACTTAGCTCACTTATTTTCAACTGAAACCTTTTAAATTGAACCGAAGTAAAATATAAATTTGAACTAATTAAAACGGAATTGAACTAAACTAACTAATTTAAATGAAACTAAAATTAAGTTGAAACTAACTTTATATTTAAATTAGTAGACCTAGTTTTCACAACACACACTGTATGTGTGGTCAATACAAAATCAGTGGAAGATACTTGGCCAAAAGTACAAAACAGAAAGTTCAAATAAATAGAAGGTTCAGAATTTTCATTCACTTATCATTTTTGTACTTCAACAGTCCAGCCTTGCAAGTTGCACCTCAACAGAAACGAGTTCAGTGTTGTTGACCGCCAAGTTTGATCATAGTTATTTTTGAAAGTGAGAATCAATAATGGTTTTTCATTTCTTCCGAATTAATTCGAACTCACCGACCTATTAATTTGAGGGGAATCGTTTTATTGACCGAGCTGTACTTTTTTGTCCAACAAGTTTAACTACTAATTGAATCTTAACTAATATATCTAGAGTATGTTTTCGTTTGTTAGTCGTCGGCAACGAAGTCAAGTTGTACATTTAAGTTAATTATCCACAATACGTTCATCAATATCATATTCACGTAGATACACAGCGAAAGACGATAACAAAAACAAGCGTTTTGAAATAGAGAGACATGAACCGTCAGGTCACGATTTTAAAAGTTTGAGGGATTTTCCTAAACATCAACATTGTTGGTGAATTTCATTTGTGACCCCGAACTTGACTTCGCACACTACATATTTTTGAGTGATGCGAACACATGTAGGTATCAATGTTTATGTGAGGTGGAAAACAGAAGTCGACAATGCAAGTGGTAGTGTAGGACACAGGCTGTCATGCACTTGGGAAAATTACAAAGGATATGATGTGGATTAATAGAGACCAATGGCAATGTGAAATTCATCACATTTCGCAATTAAACTTACGTGTAAAGATCGACTAGCGAGGTCAACAACACAATTATTATTCAATTAATAATTAGGATGATGCATCATCTTTATTAGACGTCGTTACCAGCTAAGGAAGTGCCAATGGACAAAATTAAGCAACAAAACCAACATATTTCTTTACTAATCTTGCCTTATGCCCCTTCAACATTACCAAATAACTACTCCCTCCCTCCCTCCGTCCCACAAAACATTATCCGTTAGGGTTTGCGCACAGTTTAAAATAATTAGTTAAAGTAATGGAATCAAAATAGAAAAGTAAGTGGGGTAGGTTACTTTTTGATAATGTGTGGTAATAAAAGTGTATTGATGTTAAAATAATGTTTTAGTGTGTTGGGTAGCTTACTTATTTGGTAATGGGTAAAGTTTTGTGGGACCGAGGGAGTAAGTTGTAATGGCTTGAACATGACTGAGTTTATGCTGTAGTTATCTTACCAGACTCCTATGCTCCCAGTTGGGGGGCTGTGTTCTGTCAAGACTCAAGACAATGAGATACATAGTTAGAGTCAATTTACACATTTACATTTGTAAGAACATTTGGATACAGAGAGTAATCCAATTTTTATAGCTTTTAATTTCGCAGAATCAACATTCATCTGTCCTAAGAAATCATTGGCTGCTCTGATGAATTCTCCAGAACAGGCACTAATGATGCAACTACATAAGCTCTGTTTAGATCTTTATCCTCAGCTACATCTGCATTTAAACAAACGAAACCCTGTGGAGGGAGCACCCATTTGAAGTTTAGTTGAAAAGAACATAACTTTATGAAACTTGGAGAAAAAAGAATCACTTACGATACACAAAGCAAGAAAATGATGGAGCTAGACCGTCACTCAAACATGTTTTTGTCAATATGAATACGACTGTATGAGTATGGTGACGATTGACGAAGGATGGAGATAGAAATTTAACCTTACCACCTTATACTTCCGTTAGAGTTCGAACCCTCAACCTATTTTGTGCTACTTCAATATTTTTAATTTTCTACCACGCGACCACCTTTACAACTCCCGATAAAAAATTATTAATAAACTCCAATGAAGCGAACGTTACAAAGAAAGAAAAAAAACAACAACATAGCGTAACTAGGAGTATTATACCTTACCAAACCTAATAAACCCCTAACCAAATGAATAGAAGACTGAATGCAAACATAAGTCAGAACCACTACTTCCAGAAAAATGCTTCCACGAATGTATCCTCTTCACTAACATAAATTTGCTGAATTCATATTCATCCAGTTCAATTAAATTCAATCTAGATATTCTCAATCGAATCAAACAGATACTTAGATAAGTACTTCACATCTTATTAAGTAGTGACGAAATCAAAAGTGATTAAACCGTCCAAACAAGTTAATTGAATATTTTTAATACAAGTGAAAGCATATTTAAGTCAGTATTGGGTGTGGATGAATCATCATCTCATAGTCATAGCCACAGTCACAGCAGCATACGAAAGAAATGTGACAACGTTAGATTGCGAAACCCAATCAAGTGGGTAGATTCAAAATTTCTGATGTTTTTTCCTCTATTATTATCATTATTATTTTAATTTTATTGCTTTGTCAAGTATGAAAGGTGCCAATAAATATTGAAGCGGAGAAAATGCACACGCATCCTCCACTTCTCTTTTGCGGCCTTTTCCCTCATCAAACCGTGACATCACTGAAAAATACTCCAGATATCCGCATGTGTATTATTATTGGGATTTTTTTTTAATAATAAAACCCGTCTAATTAGACGTATAGCATCATCTTAATGAGTGTAGTAGTGATTATGCTGCCACTAGCCTAATAAACCGGAGAAAATTACATAGAGGTTCTAAGTCCCATCTTTACTTTCATACAAGACCTAGTACTTCAAAATTCTTTCATTTTAAGGACAAACAGGGATTTACCCAAAATTCATTCCCTTTATGCCCCTCAACTCATTTCAGCTTGACATTTTGTGATTTGCCCACATGACATTAGCACTGTCCCGGTAGGAGATGTAGTTGACGACTACAACTACTATTTTCCAAATTTGATTTTCAAATCTAATCCTTGTCATTGTTGATCTTTAATATTCTCAATTTCAAATCTCCCACACATCTTAATGTTCTTAATTTCAGTTTACCTTCGGTACAAACAGTAAAATGAAATAGATTGGTGGGGGAAGGCGTGGCGTGGTGAGGGGTATGAGGAGAGGGAACCGGAGACGAGGAGAGGCAGCGTGGACGTGGCTTGGTGGTGGGAGGTGTGGCGTGGCAGCTTGTTGGTGGTGGGTAGAGGCAGCAGTGGTGGTGGGAGGAGGAGAAAATTGAAATGGAAATTGAGAAAGAGTAAATTCGGGTTAAGAAATGGAAATGGGTAGTTAGTGAAGATGAGGGGTATTTCTGTATTGACAATAATTTTCAAAGGTAAAGTTGTAACTTCATATACACAGTACACCTCCATTTTTACTTGAGTACTGTTTGTCCCATTTTTGAAAGAAAATTTGCAGGCAGTCGAAATTTTCTCAATAAACCGTCCCAAAAAGGCAATGGTGGCACTCCCCACGTGCTGGCCCAATAAAGGCCCATAACGTTACACAGACAAAGGCCTGTTAGCCTATGTTCAGTGGCCCAAATGCCCAATAGCATCAACAATTCCATAGTACGTTCTCTAATCATGTAGATTGCTGGGTGATTCGATTCTTTCAAGCCTTTCGAGTAGTAGTTGTAATTTTTAACCACTTGGAGTAATAAACATGGCGTACCTAATACTTTTCCAATTTCTTTGTAGATTTTGTATTCTTACACTTGTTAATTTTCACATTTTAAACATATTTTCGATATGCCATATATATATTTGACCGTTTACGTTGAAAGTTCACACTTTATACATGGCGCTAACGATCATTAATATCTAAACTATTAACTCCAATTCTAAAAGAAATCCTTGTAAAAGTAGAAAATGCATACTAATTTGTCAAACAGAATATCATGACACAAGCTTCAGTCTAGCTCTACAGTTCCAGTCTAATGCTAAATTGCTAATCAGATCATATCATCATAATAGCTACTTACTACTTATTAATCTAACTACTTACTTTCTTCTTCTTCTTCTTAGTCTGCTTCCTGCTGAGTAGCAGCTCCATCTTTCTCCGCCACTCACCTCTCACTTCTTCCTCTCCAGTAACATGGACATCCTCTTGTTTCTGTTTTAGTTTTTTCATGAACCTAATTAGATCCGAAAGGCTCTCCTCAGGACCCTGATACGCAGACTTACGCATCAGATTCTCCGCAACATCAGCAGGCGTAATCTGAACCTCACCAATCAACTCCTCAACCGTTCCAAACAGTGCATGATCCTCCACACCCAGATAATTCTTTGCAAGCACCTTGAACCCCTCGAACTCGCAATAGCCAAGCTCAATGTGTTTGTCCATTCTCCCAGTACGCGTCAGTGCAGGATCCAACTTGTTCACATGATTCGTCGTGAACACAATCAGCCTCTCACCAGCACAAGCTGACCATAACCCGTCTATGAAATTCAATAGCCCTGATAAGGTCACCTTACTCTCCGGTACAGCATTCCCCTCTTTTCCTTCCATTTTCTTGCCCATCTTCTCAGCCTCTTCACTGTCTGCATTCTCCGTCTCCCCGTTCTTCCTCTTCCCTGACAAATCGAGTGTGCAGTCAATATCCTCGATCACAATTATCGACTTCCCTGTCGTCTCCGTCAGAAGCTTCTTTAGGTCACTATTGGTCTTAACAGACGTGAGCTCCAGGTCATAAACGTCGTAATCAAGAAGATTAGCCATAGCAGCAATCATTGTCGATTTCCCCGTTCCAGGTGGACCATACAACAAGTATCCCCTCTTCCACGCCTTCCCGATCCTCCCATAAAATTCCTCACTCCTGCATTCATAAGCACTTTAAGATACTAATAGTTGTATGATTATTTCATTAATTTCAAGCTTCTTTACAAGTTTGAGCACTTAAACGAGAAGGAACCATAGTACCTGCTAAAGGTCATCAGATCATCAATGATCTCCTTCTTCTTCCCAGGCCTCATTGCTAACGTGTCGAAACTGGCAGGATGTTTGAACACGATATGGTTCCAGTACCTGTATCCATTCCCATTCGAATATAGCTTCCTTTCCCTATTCCGCCCTTGCACATCCTTCCCCATCTTGATAATGTGCTCCAGGTATTCTTCTGTTACAATCTTCTTGTAAGTCTTGTGAAATTTCAACCTGAAGAACCTCTTCTCCGGTTCACGGAAGTACCCTGATTGGCCCTTAGGGGGCAAGAATTTCCCCGAAATCCACTGTATCTATAGTGGCGGAACCAGAAATACATTTATATGTTGATCATAAAGTATCGAGTAAATATTCGAGGAAATAATAAACGAACTTTTTAAAGGTACCTTGATACCATTGAAGTCGTCGATGATGGATTCACTCTCGTCCATGGTGAGGATGGGTTTGATCTCGTGGTCATGGGGATTTTCGGCCTTGAGTCGCTTCGCTTGTTCAGAGGAATTGATGCTCAGATAGGCCTCAATTGTGCCATAAAGTTCGTGTGTGGAATGGTAATGGCCAATGAACTCATGGATGGTGATTTGGATGTAAGGGTTGAAGAACTCGGATATTGAAATGCTCAAGCTGTCGATGTGTCTCTGGATGCTTTGTGGGCAGTAACGACGGAACATGTCGAAGAACAAGATCAGTGTGAGGAGTGTTGAACTGATTGCTCCCCATTGTTGATAAATCATGTTCTGGAGTGGATTTATCATTGTTTTGTTTAGACTTTTCTCTCTGTTTTGCTCTGTTTTGTCCTGTTTTATCCCGGTCCCGGTATTGCTCTGCTTTTATAGATAGTCTAGTGTAGTGTGGTGTGTTGTGTTGTTCATGCATGTGTTCTGGATTGCCCTGAAATGGAAAGTGAATGAATGATTTGAAATTTCTGTTTTGTACTTCTGGAGTTCTGGTCAAGGATTTGTAAATGATTGTGTTTGACTACATATTAAATGTGTGTCAAAGTTTTTTTCTTTTTAAAAAGGCAAAATTTGTATTTATCATAATGTCAAAATTGTCAAGATCAAGAGACTCCACCAACTTTAACCTCGAAAGTCACCACTCAACTTAATCGAAATTTGGCATTAATTAAGAACCCAATGTCATGCATTGCTTCCTTAAAAGTTTCGAGGATAAAATTCATTTGAATATAAACTCACGTATAGAACCGGATTAGTATTAAGTTAGGATGCTACCCCGCCCCTCAGCTGCCTCTACCATAACATACAGCTATAAAAGTTGATCCAAAGTTGAAAAAATGTGTCAAGTTAGTTCGGGAACCAAGTTTGGCTAATTCTTATTTCAAGATTTAAAGCCTTTGAGAAAGGAGGGAGAGAAATGTGTGAAGCTCGAGATTTCAACTTTAATATAAATAAGGTACGTATATGTTGGGTGACCGGCTTAATTATAAGAAATAAGCGATTAGTGAAATGAGTGTAAATTAAATTGACAAACGTTGGCACTTTTTTTATTCATAAACATTATCGAATTACTTGTGAAACTTAGCTAGCATTGGTAAATTTGATATATTGATAAATTATCATGATGTTTCGTAGTAGAATGTAAATCATGGTATATGAATGGGAAATTATACTGAAAAGTATTGAAATTGAAAGGCTCCATGCATGATGCATGAATGCCCAAATGCATAGGGAGTCTTGAGTGATACACAGTTCAGAATTGACCTGGGTGCTACCAGCATATCAGTGCCACACTCATGGACTTAGGTTCAGTTCTGGTCCAGTTCTATTCATTTTTTTTAAAATTCAATTTTATTAAATTTATTTCAATTCAGTTTATATATGTTGTGTTTAGTTGAGTTGAGTTCAATTTAAATTGTAATAGTTTCTGAGGCTACAGGGCAATTACTGCACTTGCCCCATTGTCGAAAATTTCCATTGTAAGTTTGTAACATACATTCTAATTGATACTAGACAATCTTTATGTAACAATCTTAACAGTCACAGGGTATATTTTTGTTCTTGTAAAAATATCATTTTATTTTCACAAAGACTTTTATTTTATGTTACATGTATATATTGGAGCTCTCGCTCGACTGTAAGACCTACTCAGCTAATACCATGTTATGTATTATTAATTGTAGCATTTTAGTCAAGATTAAAATCTACTACGTACATCATACACTTATTATTTCAACTGTCCAATAAAATCTTGTGACACCGGTTATATATGCGTAACAGACGACACCGAAGGTGGCCTATAAATGGGAACTACAAACACAACGAACAATAGAACGTGTTAGTCTGCGATATGTGAAAAAGATTGGGACATATACCGTCTAAAAGTCAAACTTTCGAAAATACCATATATAAATAAATCAACTATTTATAATAAAAATTAACTGTTTTACTATAACAATGTGGCCATAAACACAAACTATTTCAAACACACAATAATTATTTTTCATAAATATCAATACCTTACAATACATCAACTCACGTTTACCGTAAAATTACCTGAAAATTAGACATTTACACTCCACATCCACTGTTTTACCACGTTATTTATAGCACATATATCGACCATATTATCACGAACACTAAATATTAGAACTCATACACAACAAGTACAACTTACACACAAGGTAAACACTGCAAGCCAAATTTGGTGATGTGGAGTAGCAGAGTTGATTCATCAACTAGCCGTGCTCTTTATGTTGAACTGCAGGTTCATCTCTGCCTTCAGCATCCTCCAATACTTCTGTGCCTGGGGTTTTCTCAATCTTTTTCTCAAGAGCACGAATCAAATTCGAAATACATTCTTCTGGACCATCCCTTGCAGATTTCGGCAACAAGTTCTCCGCGACATCAGCTGGCGCAATCTCAACTTTCTCAATCAGCTTCTCAACCGTTCCAAATAGGTAATGGTCTTTGATCTGCAGGTAATTCTCAGAAAGCACCTTAAACCCTTCATATCCGCAATATGACAGCTCAATATGCTTATCCATTCTACCACTTCGTGTCAATGCAGGATCAAGCTTATCTACATGATTCGTCGTGAAAACAATCAACCTCTCCCCAGCAGAGGCCGACCATAATCCGTCTATGAAATTCAGCAACCCAGACAACGTCACCTTACTACTGCTACTCTCTTCTTTCCCGCTCAACACATTAGTCATATCAGTCTCATTAGTTGCTTTCTCATTGTCATTCTTCCTCTGGCCTGTCAAGTTCAGAGAACAGTCTATATCCTCTATGACTATGATAGACTTACCAGACGTCTCCGTCAGAACCCTCCTCAGCTCCGTGTTATCCTTAACGGATGTCAGCTCCAGATCATACACATCGTAATCCAACAAATTAGCCATAGCAGCTATCATAGTCGATTTTCCCGTTCCAGGTGGACCGAACAGCAGGTATCCTCTCTTCCACGCCTTCCCTATCCGCTTGTAGAAATCCTTACTCTTACTGAAAGTCAGTAAATCATCCACAATCTCCGCCTTCTTGTCCGCCTCCATAGCTAGCCTCTCGAAGGTAGCCGGATGTTCAAACACAATGTCACTCCAACATGATCTGCCACCTGATTAAATAAAAGAAAACTAAATACATTAATTCCAGATTTATCTATATATGTACGAATTGAAACTCTACTATGAGATGAAATTCTTTAATTAACTAGCTATATATATACCTCCGGCTCCGTTGGTATAAAGCTTTCTCTGCCTGTTTTTGGTCTTGATCTCTTGCCCAGTGCTCATAACATGATCCAGATACGAACCCGTTACAATCATCTTGTCCCTCTTATGGAACTTGAGCTCGAAAAACTTCTTTTCGGGATCAGGAAAATGCGAAAACGATAATCTCTGCTGTTGCTGAGGTGGAGCTCTACCCGAATACCACGACACTTTTACTCCATTATACTCATCGACCGTCTTTTCACGCACATCCATGGACAACGTAATCTTTTTCTTCGACGGCATCTCTGCCTTGAGTCGTCTAGCATGTTCGGATTTTGTGGTCAGATAGGCCTCTGCAAGAGCGTATGCCTCGTGGGAACGCAGATGAGAGCCAACATGTTCATGAATGGTGATCTGAACGTAAGGGTTGAAGAATTCGGAAAGATTATGAGTCCATATCTCGAGGTAACGGTGGAGATGGGGAGGGCAGTAACGATGGAACATGTCGTAAAAGTGAAAGATTGAGAAGAAGAGAATTGAGCTGGTTCCCAAGTAGGGCATGATCATGCTCAGAAATGTACTCATTTGCTCTGTCTTGTTTTATTCTTGTTTTATTCTTTTTGGTTCGTTTAATTTCATGGAACTGATTTTTCAGCATGGGGGAGTCATTGTATTTATAGCACGAGCCCTCAGAATTAAAATACTTGTTTAATCATCATTGTGTTCCTACTTCAAATTGTGATAAGTACTATGAATTTTCTCTAAATAATTTACAAATTATAATAATACCCCCGGTTTGATCATATGGTGAAAGTCTGCTACAGACTACAATATACACATACCCCCGTCTAATTAACACTATGCATGGCAATGTGATATCACCATCAATTCGAACTAAAATTTCTCAAATGAACTGGCCGGACATGAAGTATAAGGTAGTTGTTAGATTTATCGTTTAAAAAAATAAGATATAATATACATCACACAATGAAAGGCTCAGATTCATTAACTGTGTTGTAAGTGTAATCCATGGTTTTTATCAAGCATTACAGCAGAAAGAAGAGCAAAGGCAACAACAGTTCATGCGGAAGAAGGAACGGATTCCAGATAAAACCGAAAAACGTGCTTAGCCTATTACGTTTTTAACTCTTCTTAACACATTAAGTGTTATTACGTTTCTGTTGTATTCTCCTTTTTGCCCCTGACGGTTATAGCTTAGGAGTTAGTTATTTTCAGCTGCTGTTCCTATATAAACAGTTCAGCATTGCTCTCTTCATTCATTCAGTTCAATTTGGAGTTCCTCCACTCTTGTAAACATTCTACTATTCTCTGAATACACCGAAAATTTACGGTTACACTTTGTGTTCTTCTAGTTTCCACATGGTATCACGAGCCAGTACGTTCTGGTTTTCGTATACTCTTTGATTCTTTTCTCTGTTCTTGCTGCCTTCTTGCAATTGATCGACAATGGGTGGGTGATAGCAAGGAGATGGATCGATCTCGATCATCGTCGCCGGACACAAATGCAACCGCCAAGGAAACCGCCGCTGCCATTACTCTTTCCCCTAATGACGATCCTACATCGCCGTATTTTGTTCATGCCTCCGATCAACCAGGGCGCAAAATTGTTTGTGACGACTTCACTGGTGAAAATTACGTGGCGTGGAGCAAAGCTGTTCTGATGGGGCTTTCAGTCAAACACAAGATAGGCTTCATCGATGGCACCATTGAGGCTCCGGATCAATCCGATCAGGTACTTTATGCTGCTTGGTTCCGAGCCAATAACCTTGTTATGGCTTGGTTGCTTAATTCCATTAGTGCTGATATTAAGCAAAGTGTGATGTATGCTGATTCTGCTCGAGAAATTTGGATTGAATTGAAGTCTCGTTACGTTAAGAGTGATGGTCCACGCATTTTCTATCTTGAAAAGTCGCTCAGTAATATTGTGCAAGGATCTAGGTCATTAACTGCTTACTATAATGCCTTTAAAGTTCTTTGGGATGAATATCGTGACTACAAACAACTCCCTACCTGTACTTGTGGTAAATGTCTTCGTGGATCTTGTGATATTCTGAACAAAGTTAGTCAAGCAGTACAAACGGAGGGTGTTTTGAAATTCTTGGTTGGTTTGCATGATTCTTATGCCACACTGCGTAGTCAGATACTACTGTATAGCCCGTTGCCTGGTTTACCTCAAGTATATGCTATGTTACTCAATGATGAGCAACAGAGAGGGCTCCAATCCACTGTTGCCTCTCAAGAAGTGCTTGCTATGTCTGCTACTCAGTTTAAACCAGCTGATAGGGGAGGTTTCATGCCTCAAGATAAGTTCAATGCAGACAAGAAAAAGAGAAAATGCACACACTGCCTTATGCTAGGTCATACTGTTGACAAGTGCTTCCAAATTGTTGGGTATCCACCAAATTGGAAGGGTCCAAGACAAGAGAATAAAAGAGCTAATGCAGTTGTGACACAGAGTCATGACAACACGATGGACTTGTATACACCAGAGATGTATATCAAGTTTCTACAATTTGCAAAACACAACAGTGGTGCTCAAAGCTCTCATGCCACTTCTCCTGTGCATCAAGCAGCAGTTGCAATGACTTTGGGTCATAATGGTGATGCAGGTATTGTCACCACAGGTATGGTCTCTTGCTCTAAACCTTCTCATACTAGTAAAGTACCTTGGGTTATAGACACAGGAGCTACTGATCATATGCTTTGCAATGATATGTATTATACTTCACCCCCTACTTGTGTGAGTATTCCTGTGCAATTACCTACAGGTATTTCTGTTAATGCCTCTCTTGCAGGTGATGTGAAGCTTACTGATAATCTTACTTTACAAAAGGCCCTTTATGTGCCTGATTTTAATTTTAATATAGTATCTGTGTCTAGATTAACCAATAATGATGACATTGCTGTCACTTTTACTAAAAATCACTGTGTTGTGCAGGACAAATTTACAGGGAAAAGACTTATCTCTGTTGATTTTGTTCAAGGATTATATCAACTGAAAGTTCCTGATTCTTTGTCTTGCATGAATAAAATTGATGTTTTGCCTGATGTAACTCTTTGTAATTCTGTTAAACAAAGTATTTCTTTGTGGCATCAGAGATTAGGGCATATGCCTCTTTCTAAAGTTTCTAGTATTTCAGCATTACAAATGTATAAGTCCACTGATTCTATCCCTTGTAATGTCTTCCATTTCTGTAAACAGAAGAAACTAGCATTTCATGATAGTGATTCTTATGCTACCAATCTTTTTGACTTAGTTCATGTTGACACTTGGGGACCATTCAGTACTGTCTCTTATGATGGTTTTCAATTTTTCTTGACCATTGTGGATGATCATTCAAGGTGTACATGGATTTATTTAATGACTCACAAGTCTGAGGCAAAAATCCATCTTATGCACTTTTATAATATGGTGTCCACACAGTTTGGTTTAAAAATCAAGACTATCAGGAGTGATAATGGCACTGAATTTGTTATGCCCTCCTTCTATACTGATCATGGCATTATTCACCAACGTAGTTGTGTTGAAACCCCTCAACAAAATGCGCGTGTTGAGAGGAAACACCAACACCTACTGCAAGTTGCTAGGGCTCTGATGTTTACAGCTCACTTACCCTTGAAATTTTGGTCTGATAGTGTGTTAACTGCTGCACACATCATCAATAGAACCCCTTCTAAAGTTTTGTTAAACAAGACCCCATATGAGTTACTGTTTAACATGTCTCCCAGTTATGATCATCTTAGAGTTTTTGGTTGCCTTGTTTTTGCTTCTTCTCTTACTGCACACAGGTCCAAATTTGACAGAAGGGCACACAAATGCATTTTACTTGGTTATCCTTTTGTTTATAAAGGGTATAAGTTGTTTGATTTGGACACCAACAAGGTCTTCATATCCAGAAATGTGAAGTTTTATGAAGAGATATTTCCTTTCTCTGAAACCTCTGATAATGTTCATACTGTAAGGCATGAGAATTCTACTTTTCCTGATTTTTCCTCTGATTCTGACTTTTTCTTTACTCATACGCAGGCTTCCCTTCCTGTATCCACTCCTATTCATTCTCCTCCGGTTCAGATTAGTAACCATAATCAATCAAGTAGAAATGTTATTACTAATGGCACCACATCTTCTGATTCTGATCACACACATGTTTCAGCAGATGTTACACCTTCTAGTACTAATGTTTTTCCTTGTGCTGATCAAGTTACTTCTCAAACTACTGACAATGAAGTTGTGGAATCCAGGAGGGGCAGTAGAGTGAGGAACAATCCAGCTCATTTAGGGATTTATCAAGTGGATTTACCCCCTCTCTACAACATTCAGCTCATACTGCTGTTGTTTCTACTCATAGCTCTTTATAGTCTAATCTTTATCCTATCACAGATTTTCTTAGTTCTGACAACTTGGTTGGATCCCATAAGTGTTTTACTGCTGCAGTTACCCTCTTACAGGAACCAAAGACATATACACAAGCCATCAAGCATCCTGAATGGGTGGGAGCAATGCAATCTGAGATTCAGGCCTTAGAAAAGAATAATACAATAAGGCAGCTAACTTCTTTACCTGCAGGGAGTCATTGCATAGGATGCAGAAGGGTATACAAAGTCAAACTAAGGTCTGATGGCACTTTAGAGAGATACAAAGCCAGACTTGTAGCCAAGGGCTACACACAAGAAGAAGGATTGGACTACTTTGACACATTCAGCCCAGTAGTCAAAATCACCACTGTGAGATTATTCCTTGCTCTTGCTTCACACAAAAACTGGTATTTACATCAGTTAGATGTGAATAATGCTTTCTTACATGGTGATCTGCATGAGGATATATATATGACACCACCTCCAGGGTATTGTGATCCTACTGATCATAGAGTTTGTAAATTAACTAAGAGCTTGTATGGGCTTAAGCAAGCTTCAAGACAGTGGTTTCATAAGTTAACTTCTTCTCTTGTGAATTTTGGCTACACTCAATCTGTTGCTGACATCTCTTTGTTTACAAAGAGTAGGGGGGTACCATTACTGTGCTTTTGGTCTATGTTGATGATATTATTATTGGTGGTGATTGTATAGAGGAAATTTTAGCAGTTAAGGCTTATTTACATGCTCAGTTTACCATCAAGGATTTAGGTGAATTGAAGTACATTCTTGGCATTGAGATAGCCCGTTCTGCTGATGGCATTTCACTTTCACAAAGAAAATATGCTTTAGATATTTTGCATGATGCAGGATATGAAGATTCTAGGCCAGAAGTCACACCAATGGATGCCAAGGCAAAATTTTGTGCTGCTGCTGTGGATGAAAGTGAAGATAAGCTTGCAGACCCCAAGGAGTATAGAAGATTGATTGGAAAGTTGCTCTATTTGACTGTTACAAGACCAGATCTTGCTTACAGTGTTAGTACTCTTAGCCAGTTCCTTGCCAAGCCGACAAAAATTCACTTAGCAGCATTACATCGGGTGTTGAGGTATTTGAAGGCCACTCCGGGTAGTGGTTTGTTCTATCCTAAAGCCATTGACTTACATGTAAAAGCCTTTAGTGATGCCGACTGGGCAGGTTGTCATGATACGAGAAGAAGTGTGACTGGTTTTGCAGTATTCCTTGGAGATTCATTGATTAGTTTGAAGAGCCAAAAGCAGGTTACTGTAAGTCGTTCTTCGACTGAAGCAGAGTACAGGGCCACAGCAACAACAACCTGTGAGATACAATGGATACTTTACTTGCTAAAGGAGTTTTGTGTGGATCATTCTCAGCCAACATTGATCTTCACAGATAGTTTATCATCTTTTCATCTTGCGCACAACCCTGTGCAGCATCAGAGAACGAAGCACATTGAGATCGATTGCCACCTCACTAGAGACAAAATCCAACAAGGTGTGATCAAGTTGCTGCATATCCAGAAAGAGCAACAAGTTGCTGATGTTTTCACAAAGCCTTTGTCTTCTCCGTTGTTTTTCAGATTTGTGGGCAAGCTTAGCATGCTCAATATTCATGCTCCGCTTGAGGGGGGGGTATCAAGCATTACAGCAGAAAGAAGAGCAAAGGCAACAGCAGTTCATGCGGAAGAAGGAACGGATTCCAGATAAAACCGAAAAACGTTC
>JAYMSL010001893.1:0-15643 GCA_036897195.1 Plantago coronopus
AAACACCCTCTTCTCTCATTTACTCCTTGCTCTATTCTTCTATAATATATATCTTGTAGTGTTTATAATTACGAGCTTTTGGGCGTTGATTCACAACACTATTCTTTTTCTTTTTCTACATTGTTCCCATCAAGTACCTAAGTACTCTTACAGACTGAAGCTGAGTTTCATAACTACTGAAACAAAGAGGTTATCCGTTCAACTTCCTCTTCGTTCAGGTTTAGTTCTGCCTGCAACTCTGCATGTGGTAAAAATTGTATTTCTCGGTCTGATGACCACCAACTTCGTGAAGGAGGCTTAACCGAATCCACTGATTGCCAAATATTTGTACGGAGATTACTTGGATACCAAAACTGTGGATTTAAGAAATTCGAGCCGTTTCCTTGTTAGAGTTAATTTCTCTTCTGCTTCTGCTGCTTTTTCTCTAACTCCTCGTACGATATCCTCTGGAGCTTTATCCACAAACTGTTTACAACCATGATAAGTCATAAGATTCTGGCATGGTAGTAAGAAATATGCAAAATAGGAGCATCATCGTGTTACATGAAATAAAGGGAGAAGAATATGGAGTGGTTGCATTACACTGGGAGAACTTAAGCGAGCCATGAAGCCATCATATTCAGTTTGCATCTTAGCAAGACGCTTGGACAAACGCTGGACTTCAGCTGAGATGTCTACCATGTCAGCAAGGGGGAGATAAGCCTCCAATCCTTCACTAGCAACGAGATGTACTGATTGGTTAGCATCACCTGGAAACAACCCAATGTCAATACTTTCCTAGGTATGTCCGTCAAAAGAAAAATCTCGTCTTTGAGTCAAGAAATGATAACTTGAAATTACATACCGGGGGCAGTGTCAGCAAAACTTGTATTTTGCAAATCTAGGCGTGATAGAAGAGCCAAGACTTCCCTTTCTTTCTGAAAAGATATTTTGGATATAAATATAGGCAAATTAATTACTAATAAATACGAATAATATGATGATGGAGACTATGAACTTACAGAAATGTACTGTATGACTTCTGAATTAGCAACAATAGATGCAGTGATACGCCTTGCTGGTTCAACAGAATACTCTGCGCGAGCATTTCTAATTGCTTTGGTCTGGGAGGGAACACAACAAAATAAACATATAAGAGAATGATTATGTCCAACCACAACATTTAAAGAGCAAAAGGACTCACCAAGGCCTGTAAATTCTCAAACTTCTTTATAGTTTCAGTTTGCCTTGGAAGTGAGGAGGATGGCCAAGCTGATATCATTAGAGCTTCCTCTCGGTTTGGCAATGACTGGGGAATAGAAAAGAATATGGCACCGGAAATGAGAAAAGTTTACACTTTCAATGCCAGGATATATGCTGAAATTATGCGATGGACTGATGTTTCCCGAAAAAGATAAAAATAAATGAATCATGTGTATATATAACAAACTGATTTGAAGTTTTATAGCACATCAAACCTATGAAGAAACTGTGTGCATATTAACAGTATCAATCGACTCGTTCACCACTAAATACGGGTACAAAAAGCATCTGACTAGGAGAAGTTATTAACAGAGTCCTCACCTGCCAGAGCTCCTCAGTTACAAATGGCATGAAGGGATGTAGCAGTTTAAGTATGCTGCCAAAAACATATAGGAGAACGGCCTGAGCTACGGAGGCATCTGAATTACCTCCAGAATTGTAAAGACGAGATTTACTGGCTTCAATATACCTATCAAAGAAAATAATATATATAAATCCAAAAATACATGTTAAGGTACCCAGAAGCATAAGCAAGCACAAGCATAAAACAAAGTGGACCATAGAACATTCGAAAACACACCAGTCAGCAAAATCAGACCAGAAGAAATCATATACTTCTCTTGCAACATCACCAAAGAAAAACTTATCATAGCTAATGGTGACGGCATCAATCAGGATATGAAGCTTTGACACCTGCAAGCCAGAAATGTATGACCATTGGAAGAAAATTCATGGCACGTTATAATACTGCAGATATCAGAATACAGATCTTACCACCCAGCCCTCTGGTAGAGGCAGATTAGACAATGTCTGTTCCTTGTCAAACTGTAAAAACAGTAAGCTATAATGAGCCTTGATTAAATTGATAGGGAAAAAACAATATCATTTGAATGTAGATGTAAAAATGCTACAAATTAACCAATGGATTTATAACTCAGTTATTATGAAGATGCATGTTACCACCATGTAATTAAAGAATCATGTTCAGGCTAAAATCCTTTAAACCCCCCTTTGCCCAAATGAAAACTTGGTACCCAACATCTCTTGTAACACACTTTACCCCCAACCTTTGATAGAATGAACAGAAAGACCCTTCATTTAGTTTGTCAATCATGCAAGCCTTAAATTATGACAAAAGAATTTGGTTTCATCTCTAAATTAACTACCAATGTATTATTGATACCGTTTTCTCCAGTTTCGAGTAAAACATGACGCCTTTGGTATATATCCAAATCACCTTCAGCTAAAATACTTCTGATCCTGGTTACAACCTCACAAGATGTTTTGATAACTAAAAATTTGACTTTTACTCGACAGAGTATAAATGGTAAGGTTTTGTGTTAATCCCCTTTGGTTTGGGGGTGGGGGTGTAAAGGACATTAGCCTTGAGGAGATTTGCAGACATTATCGAATGCATATTTGATATATTAAACCAACTAGACAAAAGAAGAATGATTAGTGCCAGCGATGCATAAAACTACAGCAGAAGCCCAAAGATAGGTTTATTGTAAGCTTTATCCTTTTGATGAACTCGTTGCAGGTACACACACAGCAAACAGAGAGATATAGATATCCACACAACTCGATGTTGTCATCAGCATACATACAGATATACAAGACTGTTTATTAGTAACTCAACCTTGGGAAATTTTGTGAGCAACATTGTTGTATAGATCTAAACTGAAAAGTCACACACCTTGAAACCATTAATAGCCTCCCAGGCGGTCAAATCACTTTGACTAGGCAAATTTTGCAACACAAACTTGCCAGCATTCCATAATTTGTTTGTGAAAGCTTTGTTAGCACCTAGTCTCTCTGTTGATAAATTTAGATCCTGCACGAAGGAAAAGGTGGAACTAAAATGACAAAACTTGATATTTCTCTTTGGGAGTTGTGCTCCTCACCCAAAAAAAATTCAGTTACAAAAAACAAAACAACAAGACAAACAAACCTGACCAGCTGTTCCTAGAGACAGTGTAAAGCGCAGAGCATCAGTGCCATACTCTTTGATCGTATCAAGTGGATCTATGACATTTCCTAGTGACTTGGACATTTTCCGCCCCTGTAACCATATATATATTTGGAAACTGCATCAAACTTGAGAGCTTGAATTGGAAATCTATGAGGAGTGAGGACAATATACATGCAACTGTTAAAATGTCTACGAATGACTTTGTCAAACCAATCCAGAAACCATCTTACAAAGAGAAATATATAACTTCAAAAGTAGTTAACTAAAGCAACAAACAAGTTGGTCAGTGCAGAAAAAGAGTTTCATAAGTTTTGTGAATAAAGTGGAATGGGAGGCTATAAGCCGCATAATATTGCTCTAATTTGCGAGACTTCACCAATTAGGACTGACAGGGACGCTATAAGCCTCAAGGTAAACACTATTCTAGTATTATACTATCTTCCCTAAATAACGGTACTAATTCTTGAATACCCCCAAAAAAAAATTGATGGTTATGCTTAGTCCAAGAACAACAATATGCATCAATAACAAGTTTAAGTGTGACCAGATACAATTTCAAACGGAATATCATTAGAAAGAAAAAGTTTTAAATTTTTGGAACTTGCAGTTGAAAGCGAAAAGACTTTAGCAGGAAACCAACTAATAATCGAAAAAAAAGGACAAGAAGAAAAACAGCTTGTATGGTTTTTAATGTAAAAATAATAACATGAATCCACTATAAGGCAAACTCTCGGCTCGTATTCTACTTACTTGAGAATCGCGGATAAGCCCGTGGAGGTAAACGTGTGAGAACGGTACAGTTCCAGTGAATTCAATTCCCATCATTACCATCCGTGCCACCCAGAAGAATAATATGTCATGTCTGTTCAAATGATTCATTACACGTGGTAGTAAGTGTGTAAGTACACACTAGGAAAACAAAATATCAACTTCTCTTCTCTAAGATTCAATACAAATTTAAAACCAAACTAAACCCTGATACTTGAGATGGCAATACCCAACAAAATACTTCAGTAAAGTAAATATAGAACTAATGTTTTGACTAAATGAAAGCCAATAAAAAACCATGTGAAAGACACGATGTAAGTACCCTGTCTCAAGAACTGAAGTTGGGTAGAAATCCTTGAAATCCTTTGCTGACACATCTGGCCAGCCAAGAGTGCTGAAAGGCCACAAAGCACTGCACAGAAGGTAAAAAAAAATGAGGCTAGTCATCCAGTTCTTTATTCATTCATATACCTTTGTCTAGATACAAATATCGGGAATTGATACTTGATAGAAATCAAGATAGAATCCAATTATTGTGATCGATATGGGTAAAGTATTTCAAAAGGATATGAAGCAAGCTGGATATAAATTTTAAAAGGAATAAATCCTAGTCATGAGTTTCTGTTAGTGATATCAAATCCTTATGTAAAAAAGAAACTTTTACAAGAACATACCTGGAAAACCACGTGTCAAGAACGTCTGGTTCCTGATAGATCTCAACATTTTTCCCAAACTTACTTTGTGCTTTTTGAAGAGCCTCTTCTGTGCTCCTAGCAACTATGTATTCTTCTTCAGGATCTTTCCCCACGATATACCAAACAGGAATACGATGTCCCCACCACAGCTGCCTACTAATACACCAGTCCTTTATGTTTGACAGCCAGTGATTGTATATCTGATACAAAGAACAGGTAAACATAGGACTTCACCAAATAATAAGCTATGCAAATTGGCTTGAACCGAACTGGAACAAGGAGTAATTTGTGCCATACAAGCTCAGTAATATCTCTACTCTTATGCTCTATATTCTCTTCTAAATCTGAAGACACGAAGCATTGAGGAGAACAAACAGATTATGACAGGCATAAACATTCCACAAAATCCATAAACTTACATACTTTCTCAAATCTTTCAGGCAAAATTGTTAAATCCCCCTTTTCTACAGCTTGTAGAGCCTTCTCTGCCAAGGGCTCCATTGTCACAAACCATTGCTTGCTTACCAAAGGCTCAATTATCTAAACCAAGAAATGTTTGTCAGGACTTGGTAGATATAAGGTATTCAAAATATAGAAAACTTGTGCAGAACCTCTCCACCACGCTGCGATCTTGGGACTCGGAGTGTATGAGCCTCCTTTTTAACAGCTAATCCTGTCTCCTCAAGATCAGCCCAAAGTTTCTTTCGCGCCTCAAACCGATCGAGGCCACTGATTTATTTATGTTTAATCACAATGTTTAGGGATAATGGATTCATTAACACCATTAAATTTGATGAATTTTTCAGAACTTACCAGTACAGTCCTGCAACCTCGTTCAGAGTCCCATCTTTGTTCATGACATTAAGTATCGGAAGTCCAAGTTTACGAGCAAGAAGGTAGTCATTATTATCATGGCCAGGGCTTATTTTTAAGACACCAGTTCCAAATTCTTTGTCAACATACTGTCAAGGCAACAATAAATTGTTATAACCTCCATCATCCTCAGCCTCAAAAATAAGGCTCCATAATAGGATTGACCCTTGAGTACTAACAGATTCCAGAAAAAAATTATCTGATCAGATCGCTACACCAAAGTAACATGCAAAGAAAGTGAATGCTGGTTAGCCACATGCTACATCAAATTTATTCAGCGTGATAGTCCTGGTCCTGGCCTGTTTTTATGGGACCAGCTCTTAAAACATGAGATGTGTGGCTTTCAATAATATTAAATCAAGTTGATCTCAGTGAGCCAAATACTTGATTACTATCACTGAAAACCCAAGTTTGAAGTGCCTGTCTGGCAAGAAAATATAAGCAAACAATGGACAAAGAATGAGACAAAGTATGTTTCTGACGCACTTACAGGTATAGAATATTGATAAATTAGGTATATTTACTTCTATATTTTTTCTCCAATACATAAACAAAATAATCATCCAACCAAGTCAAGCTAAGAGAAGAGACCATTTATAACCTTATCAGAAATAATAGGCACATGTCGGCCATAAGTCATCGGCACAATAGCTTGCATCCCAATGTACTTAGAATAGCGTTCATCCTGTCAGTAGGAATTTTCGAGAAAAAAATATCAGAAAGAGATCCCTTGATCCAAACAGAACCAGGTAACGACCAGAAGATCAATGAAAATGTCAGAATCCATAAATGTCCAGTTTTCTTGATTTGGAGCTCATAAATAAAAATGATCATACTTCTAAAATGAGAATTTTCCTCAGTTTGGATTAATAACTAGAGTTCGTAAGTCTGTTTACATTTCAGATACATCTCATAATCAAAATCATATGTAGATATTCATGCAAAGCAACCTGTAACAAGAATTGTGGTCAAGCATCATCACGGAGCTGAAGAAAGTTGATGGCAAACGGTACCAATTATACGATAATTAGTGCAAATATAGATGAAAGGGGGAAGATATAGAAGTAAATTGAGTGTAGAAACGGAAAATCCCCTCGGAACATTAATCACCGTTGCAACTTGGGTTATTGTGGTCATTTCGTACCCTGAGCGAAGATTAAGGATAGAAGTTTCCAGATGTTTCCATGTTGGTTACATATTATAGCTAGAATCCCTTCTGTGCAGCTGATTCACTTGTGTGATTTCACTAACTTATGGTTACACAGCATTGTGTACATTTTAATGAATAGAACCTTCTAATCACCATAAAGAAAGGGCACTTGGAGAAAAAGGGTTGTTTGTAAAATCAACAAACTACTTGAAGGATAAGGTATTCTGTTACATATTGATGAAACTGATAAAGCTACCTCAGGATTCACGGCAATGGCTGTGTCCGCAAACAAAGTCTCAGGTCGCGTGGTTGCAACTGTCAACCAATCACTCCTGCAACATGGATAAAATATCAGAACACTCCCTCATGACTTAGGCTTTTATGCATATTAAGTCAGTTTAAACTTCTAAGGTCTTTAGTTATATATAACCTTCGTACTAAATTCTCTTCTTTTTGTCTTGCGTTTGGGCAGTACTTAGTACACATTTATTCTCAATTATGACATTCGCATAAATATACTGTATTTTATCGCACCGATCTCACTCAACTTCAGTTTCAGAAAAATACCCATATTTTTCAGTCCATCATTAGAAGTGTTACAAATAATTCATTAGCTTATTACATTGCTGATCTGCTATTGTTTTTCAAAACACCTAATAGAGAAATCAGGATATTATTATGTAGAAGTTAATCAGGAAATGCCACATGATTGCAACCAGTTTTTTGTTACGCTATGAGCTTAAAGAATTAGCTTGATATGAAATCAAACATTTATGATTTAACTAAAACAAAACTTATGAGATGTTGCAATACTTTGAACCACCCGCAACACGATACTTGATGTGATACAAAGCACCTGGTTCTTCTGAATATTCCACTTCCTTGACAAACCAAAAGAAAAAATGAAGAAAGATTCAGAGAATAAATCCACAAACAGTAAACGGGGTAATCAAGATAAAACTATTACTATACCAGGTCTGAAACAGCAGTTTGTAGATTCGGAGACCAGTTGACCATGTAAGAACCTGAAAAGAGAACAATGTATTAACTGTACAAGCCATAATAAGATACTGCATTATCAGTATACTATACATCACACTTTACAACCCTGCTCACGATTTCTTGCTAATACACAAGTTCTCACAACTTTAGCCAGTATGGATTTCGTCATTGGTAACCAGAAGTTTAAATTAACCACACACAAAATGAAGGAATATAAAATTAAAACTATATTAAATGGATTCATCGATATATATATATATATATATATAAGAAAGGTGCTACATTAACATTCAGGTCAATATCAGGTGACTGAGCTCTAAGAGTTCAATTAAGTATCACACGGTTGTTACAAGAGTACACATATCTCAATCCTAAGACTGAACCTTCCGTAGTTAAAGCCTACAGGATAAGAGTTATCAATTCAGACTAAAGCATTTCAGCTATGAGTTATGATCTCTGACTAAAACAGTTTATGGCTACATTTGAGTTCACAAATAGGAGGACATTTCGCATGTTGATTTATGAGATATGACTAAAGCAGCATGTACTGATCAATAATCATAGAATAACTGTATGAATGGCCAATGAAAGTTTTCTCAACTAGCATCTGTGAAAAGTGAAAATAAGTTTCAATCCTACCTTGATAGATTAAACCTTTCTCATGAAGCCTAACGAATGCCTCTACTACAGCTCCTGCAAGCAATTAACTCAAGCATGATCACCATGTACTCCTTTATAAGATCTGGATAACCACAATAATATAAGTATATGTATGATTTCATAATATGCACCGAAATATGCTCTACTCATGATAGATCCATTATAGTCGTTATACCCATCACAAATTGGATGTGCAGATGAATATTAAAAGGTTTATGAGCAGCCACACACTCTCACATGGCATGAAGTCTGTAGAATGGTACCAACTACCAAGAACAAAAGTATGACAGCTCTGGTCTGACACAGAATATCATACCACTGAGATGTGTGTGGCTCATGACCTGGAATCAATGCTTGTTGACCAAGGTATAGGTCAAGGTCGTGGCAAAAGCACCAACTCATGTGATGTCCAATATTACCAAATTCGCAACTCATGTAATGCATGAAACTGACTTACGACTCAGCTGAGGATCAAGAGTGAAATATTCTCTGGTCCAGTCACAAGAAGCCCCAAGTCTCTTGATCTGATTCGTAATTGTTCCACCATACCTAGAGAAAGAGGTTGAATCAATTCAAATACATACACTGTGTTAGAACTATAAACGTTCATAATAGTTCAGTACTTTAGTGCAAGTTTCTTGAAAATAACACCTGAAAACAAGATAAAGGATAAAATTATCAGTCAACCAGAAGCTCAATCGGCTTGGAGAAAAGCTGTCTATGGTTCTTTGGAATAATCACTAGGTGCAAACAAATAGAACCTACTCACATAAATATTATTGAACCTGGTAATTGCAACCTAAAATGATTAGCGTACAGAATTGGCCACATTAACTACCACCATCAACTACTGACTAAAACCCATTACCTGCATCCACCAATTTCTTACCCGATTCACAGCACATTTCAAAAGGAAGCCTAAACAAGATATCCAGCTGCTCTTACTTTCTGGTCTAGAGTAATGATGTAAGTTCTAGTCCATAAGAATTCCATGATAGTTAAGTAAACCTTGTAGTTGCCCCAAACTTACAAGTCTAAAAATCAGAGGCAAAGGTTTATCCACTATTGATCCAGAGCCATATCAACACAGGTCTGGTTCCTATTGTGATATCAAGATATTTGACAAATTCAAAAGCCAAAACTTAAAACCTGATGGCACCTACTATCTCTGATGTCTCATCTTTTCAAGACAATCACCATATAGGTAAATACATACTATCATAATTCTGATATTTATATTACTCCTCTCCATGAAAACAAGCATACTTGTGCCATGAATGGAAATTGGAAAATACACATCGCAAAAAGTAAATACTAATGTGTTTTAAAAACCATTGTTAATTGGGAAGGAAACCGCAAAGCTGATTGCAATTTGCAAAAATGAAAACATTCAAGAATGAACTGACACGTCAAGAGGAATATAGATGTAACAAGATGAGGAAGCAAGATGAAAGGCGTACTTCACTTTCCACTCCCATACTCTCTTCGTGAACTCTTCTCTTCCCAAATCAGCTCTTTTTATTCCTTCAGCAGCAAGCATTCTTTCTACAACCAACTGAGGGGGTTGGAAAGCATGAAATGGATCAGAAAAAGGAAGCTTCCATAAACATCATTGATTTTATCCCTGCTTAACATATAAAGTAAAGCAAGACAAAAGATTTCAGATCAAAGCATCAACCTGAGTTGCAATACCGGCATGATCAGTTCCAGGAAGCCAAAGAGTTGGTCTTCCTTTCATCCGATTGTATCTAACCATAATGTCCTACAAGTTAATAAGTTGATCACTGTAAGTCACAGCCATGTGATTTTTTGGAAGTAACTTAACTTATAAAAGCAATACAAGTAACAAATATGACTGATAAAAACAACCGCAGAAATAGTATCAGCACGGAGAAAAAAGCATGAAAAAGAAAACTTGTATGAGGAGAACAAGGAACTGAAAAATTAGGTAAGAGAGAGAAAAATGGTCATTTTCCTCTACAAAATAAATCCATACATGACACAATTTGTTATCTGATCTTTGTTGCAGCAGACATCGACCACTGCTCTCAAAATTATAGGGCTAGCTTTACATTAGCTCATTTTAAGTGTTGCAGACAACTCTGGAGGGGTTGATGGTTTTGGTGCAATATAGACCAATGCATATTTATGTGTTAGCTATTTGTGTGAAGCCATATTTTAGTTTCCTTAAGTGTTAAAACTTAAAAGACTCAGAACCTAAATGAAAAATGTGTTCACACTCATTTTTTAGATATTTAAGTTTTGTAGCAAGAAACACTATGACAATGATAGTATCTTCTATTTCCTTTTTCCTTTTTTCTTTCTTGTAATCAAGAAAATTTGTGTCACGCAATCAATTAAGCCTTACCCCAAATCACCACACCAGAAGATATATATATAACTGGCTCTATCACTCGCTCAATGATGCATTTACCTAAGCTATATAAACTGGATAAGAGTAATATAGATTCAAAGATAATCACATTATGATACTAGACGTTGGGTGGACTGCAGCAGCCTCAAGCTACATTAAAGAAGTTACAGCTTTATGGGCTTATCAAAATACGAGCATGGCTCTATTTGAAAAGAGTTTCCACTCGACTACATAATCGATCACAGTATTACAAATGCCATACTAGCATATGACCAAATTAAATATCAAAACTGACATCCTTTTTACAACAGAGCCTTCAAGTAAATAAAGACTTCCCATTGTCAATCTACAGTCTCAATCAACTATTTGAATGATAAGATAACCTATTACCTCTACTACAGCACCAATTCTACTACTAGCAATTAGAATGATATGTCCAAGAATAACTTCATGATTAGAAATGGCTGATCATTAAGGAGATCCTCAGCCTTGCTAAAAAGAAAGACAAGAGCGAAAGGATTCATGGAGATCAGGATTCAGGATAACATTGGGCTTATTAGGTACTGGCAAATCCTGTCAGATTCTCACATGTAAGATCTTTTTTTTTTTATATTAAATGTAAGAGCAATGAACTATGGCCTCATGGGTATTTCACAAATCTTTGAACTCAGTTACTCGATAGAAGTTGGATAATTTTCAGTATCATATTACATAATCAAAGTCTTAATCACACACACACATACACAAACTCAAAAAAAAATGCAAGTATATATAAATCTAATGCACGAATAACTAAACTTAGCCATCGAGATAAATAGGAAGTTCCAACAACTAGAAGCAGATATATCGTGAAACAGCCAAACTTTGTAACCTCAAGTGTAACAAACATAGCATGCCCCATGTGCAGTGAGCCAGTAACGTTTGGTGGGGGCATTGATACTACAAATGGATCACTTCCTCTCTCGAAACTTGGCTTGAAATACCCTTGAGACTCCCACCTAAGACCCATCACCAGCACTAGTCAGTTATGACTTATGATAACAATCACATAAAACAGCACTCATTCCATTCAGATCAGCACACACCAGAAATCCACAATTTTACAAAAATCAAGTACTTATTTCGAAAACCTGGCAACATAAAATTCGAAATGATATTTACACAGAAGTACAGAACCTCTCAGTCAGCATCATTGCAATCTCAAAACATAACAACTGAACTAATAAAATGAAGAAACCTTCCATTCCTCATTCGTTTTCACTAAAATTAGAAGTCCACTTGTAGGAATCAAATTTAGAAATATCTGCAAACTAGGTACCATTTGTATATGCGTTCTTCGGCAGTGAAGTCAAATGATTTGGCAACTTCAGGTGAAGTAAATACACCATTACTCTCCAGTGCCGCAGCTGAAATTCCATACCGTGAAAAGCAAAAATCAGCTAACAACAATACACTCATACATACTAGTCGAAAACGATCAGCATTTGCAAATTCAGCCAAAACAGCAATCTCTATCAACATAACAGAAAATAGCGAGCTATTTGTTTCCATTAGAAGTAGTTTCTATAACTAACCGGTGCTAAATCGTCTGTTGTTTGTGATACGAATGAAGTAAGAGCGAGATAGGGAGATGTGAGGACGTCGTTGAGGTGAGAGGAGGAAAGGATTGAGCCTCCGGCGTAATAGTAGGGAAGAGGAAGAAGAAGATAAGAGGGAAGGGCTGGAAAACGCCATGTTTGCTGGTTTGGTTTCCCTCTTCCACTCCAAAACTCACTTTGTTCCGTTTCTGATAGACTGATATGATGCCTGCCCGTCTAGTGCGATTATTCAGACACGAGTGCGATTTTTGTCACTCACTAGTCACTAGCAAAACTTTAACAGTGTCTACTAAAGATTAGAGTCAATAGACAAATTAATCATTATGGTATTTTCAAATATTTTTACAATATTCGAACTTCAGACCTTACTTACGTAAATTATTATATATTATGGCTTCAGTTGACAACGGTTCATTTGTGTGATTAAAACTGAATTATCTCGTTGAAGTAACAGACCGAATCTCGTATTAATGATGACTATCAATTATAATCGAAAGTGCAATGGTAGGCGAGAACCTGATAACGTGTGCAAGCATGTTTTAAAGTTATGAGCTAAATGTGACGACCTGTTCTCTAGCAGATCGAGGTCCAATTCTTTGGGCATTGACGATGCTTCTTAGCAGCTCTTCAAATGATACGTTAGCCCACATACCAATACATGTAATTTCTCTCTTTTATTCTCACGCGTGCATATACTGCAAGACATTCCACTAGGCCATTCGTCCTAAAATTGTTTTAACACAAGCCCGTTTTTACGCATTATTAGCACGAGTAAAGTTCTCGACCCAACTCCTTTAAATTTTCCGAAATCACTTATTCATCACTAAAAATAACAAATTCATGATTACAAATTTAATGGTGTGTTGACATCCAGGCCATGCACATGATTAAGCAATTCGATCTTACACTACAAGAGCTGGTGTGTTATTTACATCAATTCTTTTGTTTTCTTAAAAAAAAAAACTTTTTTAAACGACAAATCTAATTTAGGTAACTAAATTAATCATATTCAAATTAGAGATAAGATACAGGATGAAACACGAAACCGGGAAAGGAGCAACAGTAGAAAATAGTTTTACTTGAATTTACAGTTACTCTCACAAGGTGATGCATCCATAGTTGCGCACTAGAATTTCATCACGGGCATGATATTCCTTCAATCACTTAAGTTTACAGGGTAAAAGTTGACATTCTCCGAAGCCTCAGAAGGTCGAAAGAGATGGCAAAACTGAGTGCAGGAGTTGGTGCAGAAAAAAGAGTTCTCCATGTGTGTCATCTGTTAGAGTGGACTTATCAACTCCAGTGTGTTTGAATTCATCCAAACTTTCCCTATGGTGATAAACGTACACACCATGTACGTGTACAAAAGAATAATCAGAATTCAAAGACAAATTCGAAACAACGATGAAGCCAACCATTTTGACCCTACTCTATCTTGATCTGTAACATGCCCTCTTTGCAGCACGAACTATGTCATCAATCTGATAAGAAAAAATGAATAAATCTCTAATTAGATGAAACATGTCCACTTTCAAGTTTCGCACACAATGCAAATGGAAAATGCTTCATTGGAGTAATACAAAACCGGAAAAAAAAACACTAAGTTTACAACAAAGGCAACTAAGTTTGATACAGAAATATGGCTAATTCTCGATTCTGAAATGCAGAATTGATCTTCTCCATAGTCTTTAGGTTTGCTGCTATACAAATCTAAAATCCTTTTATCGAGGATTACAGAAACTCATTAATGAAATTGCAAATTCTACTATCTGCAATTCTGCATATCCTTTAAAGGTCCATGATACTTGAAAAATGTTCAGAGATAAAGATTGCAAACAGAAGTCAAAGTTTAAACCATCAGCGAGAAAGCATTAAGACACAAAAAATTAAACAAGGATGAATCAATCAGATGCTTTTTCTCTATAGCTCCTAATATTAAAACTGGACCCATTTTGGAGGAATAATCATTAAAAATTGAATAAAAGAAATAATTAAAAATTAATAAACCTAGCAGCCTTTTCCTTTTTAATAGCATTCTCATAGCTATATATACACGCAGTGTTCACACAGAAAAGTAAATGAAAGTAACATATAAAAATGATAGGATGGACAAACCTGAGGAACAGCTAGTCTCTCGAGATTTGCAGCATACGGCATGGGAACATCAGCCCCAGCAATTCTTTCTACAGGTGCATCAAGATATTCAAAGCTTTCTTCAACAACAGATGCACTGAAGAAAGACGAGAACCATTACGTTAACACAGGCAGGTGACGTATAGCACACAACACGCAAGGATGGATGAAATTATATAGAAAACATTACCATATCTCAGCACCAACACCATGCTGAGGAAATCCTTCTTCGAGGGTCACAAGCCTACTTGTTTTCCTGACAGATGCATTGATAGTGGCTCTGTCAAGAGGGCGGATTGAACGAAGATTTATTACCTGTGCAGGTGGAATCCCGATTAAATCATGATTCAGACATAGTCCATTTTTTTTGTTCTGATATGAACATTGACACAAATTACATCATTTGACTTACCTCAGCACTGATTCCTTCCTTCGAAAGAATCTCTGCAGCCTGCAGGTATCCATCTAAGATCATTAAAAGACTCTAAAACATGACAAAGTCAACATTTACAGTCTTTTGAGTTGGAAATTAGGCAATGCCAGACGGGGATCTGACTGGTTCAATTAAATAATATGTACTAATTATTATTCACTGAACTATTTATCCACAAGTGTCTTATAGTGTGGCTGTGGCTGAAAATGATAAATTACTGAAAGTGAACGGCTACAAGGTTGCTAGTTAACCAACCAGTTCCGTTGGTGCTAAAATATCAAGTTGCCACACTTATATTTAGTTTCTTTGACGGATTCTCAAGTTGTAGTATCAGCATATGACATAAACAATCCAAAATTGAGCAGATATACATGAGTTGCATATAACATATCAAACAGATGTCCCATTCCACTAAACAATCTTTAGCTCACCAATGTTTTTAAGAAGGAAAACAAATCAGTAACATATGCCAGTACTCAATTCATTACAAAGGATTTACATACCTGAAGCGCATAACCAACCATCTTTGAGAACGCTGTAATTGTAACATCTTTACCTTCACGTTCAATCTGGCAGAAAGGGATACAATACAAGGAAAAGGTTACTTGGATTTATATGGGAAGTACATAAATAATTTTGGTTTCAGAGTTAAGGTACATACCTTAGCTTTCCCAATCGGAAGGGAAAAACTGGAATCGAGAACTTCAGCCGACACAGGAAATGATTCACCATATCTGTTAAAC
>JAYMSL010001894.1:0-15642 GCA_036897195.1 Plantago coronopus
TTTTGTTGCCTAAGGTTTTGTATATATTTGGTTACTTAAGGTTTATATGCATAATGGTTGAGGTTTCTGTGCAAATGGCTTAAGGTTGCGTTTTTTTTTCCAGGTGATTAGAAGTCAAGGGCCAAAAGCTACTTTGAGAAAGAAAAATGAAAGAGGGCAAAAATCGAAGACATAGACGAGTCAACTCCAAAATATTTTACAGCTAATAGATTTGTTTTTCATTTTCATTAGCAAATATTTGTATCAGTTTTAACAAAGTTGTTAAGAATTTGTAATTTGTTAAGGTTTTAATATGAATTTCTTAAGTTTTTATAAGGGGTAAGGTTTTACTAAGGGTGGGGTAAGGATTTAAAAGTGGTCTTTTTGTGGTCTTTCCATAGAGTGGTCTACACCAAGACCAACTCTTCCTCTTATCATGTAATATTTCTAGATTATCTCTCATTTTCGGTCGGTTAAGGATTCAGTGCGAACCTTTTGCACTTGTATTATGTAAATTCAAAAGCTAATATAATTTAAATTTGCCGGTTCAAAAGAAAAAAAAATCTTAACCGAACTGAATTAAACTTATTTCAGGTATTAATTCCATCCAAACAAACCTAACCAAATCCGAGTTGAGATCTTAACATACCTGAATTGAATTAAATGTGGAACGAAGACTCTCTTAATCGTTTTGTGCACGTAACTGAAATTTCACGTGAAAAATAAGTCGACAATGACATGGTTCCTGAATTCAGGAACAGCGTGATTATCAGTCATAAGAGTTGATAGAGGGGATTAACTTGAAAATAAAATATGGATAATTATTATAATTAGTTATCTTAATACAAGTTGACCAGATAATTAAAAATGTATCTAGCTAGCTATGATATCTAACTTAATCACAAAGCTATGCAAGGGCATTGAAGCCAACCGGCCATAGATTATATGAAGACATGCATGATGTAACACTTTGACGTATTTCAATACTTCATTTTTGAGAACATAGGAGTAATGGTGTTAGAGAATCAACACTACGGGCGGGGCGGATCTAGTACTTTTTTTAATTTATTCCGTAAAATACTGAAGTAGAATATATAAAATAATATGGTTGTAAAAATATAATTCAGTGAGATAATTAATTGTAATTTTATAAAGGTTTAAGTGCATGTTGGTGATGCTGTCCGGTCCTAATTGAAATTAATCTGTATCGATCTCAAGAGTCTTTATAGAGGCGAAATTCAAGTGGTTCTGGAGATGTAATGTACATTTGTATATCTTGTTAATATTAAATAAATTTTGCCGTTAAAAAGAAAAATAGGATTTATAATAAATGATCTCTGGTTGCTATGCAGTTTAACTTAGTATTCTTAGTTTCATAGTTTGCAGATTATTATGAGAGTTCGGAAATTCATTATGTGAACATTTTAAAGCCTAATCCCGACGGCACAAACAATAAAGTAAAATAAAATTGCTTGGACTTTTGGTTTTGGTCTTTTAATTTAGTTAGCAAACGTGTAATCTTGGGTTTAGTTGTTGGCAGATGTTCGTCAACATGAATACTCATTGATAAATCATATGTTGACACCATGGCTATGTCAATTGTCAGAAAGTTTACTCTTCATGCATTATTCTACTCTAACATGATACAAAATATTCAAATAACTTAACGCTACGTAGATAAGTCGAGAACTTCTAAAGTAAACCGTAAATTTGAAGTAATTAAACTTGAACTAAACTGAACTTGAAGCAAATTGAATTTAATTGAATCTAAGTCATACTCATAATCTAAATCCACCGGCTACGGACTCTTTTAAAGAACACAAATATGTTCTCTCTTTTTTTTCTTTTCATTTTTGAGCTTCAAATACAATATCATTTTAATTATGATATATATGAGAAGAGTACAATAAAATACATTGATGGAATTAACGAAATTAATTAATTCGACAAAGTTTGAACTCATAATATTTACAAAACTATATATACACTTGTATATATCATCTGAAGTCTGTTGAATTCCTGCTATCCCTGGCAAGTAGTGAAGTGAGACTCGTTCCAACTTGATCCACAAATGTAACAGAACTCAAATTTACACCTATACAACAACATATATGTATAATTTAGACAAATTATATATATAGGCTCAAATTAAGAATTTATATTGGTAAATTATAAAAATTGTCTAGTGTTAGATAGAGTAATACTATAATTTACAGACCTGCAAGTGATATGGATACAGCCTTCAGTTTTCTCCACATAATATCTGCATTTGGGACATTTCTTCCAGTTGTTCCGTTTCGCCAGTGATCGCAACTGTTTCGCCCCTCGTTTATCAGGCCTCGATCCCCTAAACTCGCTGCAAGTAACCCCATGATGCCAAGGAACCCTACACCGAGCACAGAACAGCCTCCAGCAATGTGGACACTCCGACTGCGTGATGACCACCCCTTCCTGATCGTTGACCAGTACCACATTACAGTCAGTATAAGGGCAGTAGTACTTCTGAGAGGGCGAAATGGTCGATTCACTCAACTGATCCTCCCAACGAGCGATAACATTTGGTGTCACAATAGACTTCAACTTCTCCGGTTCAAACATGTTCTTACAATTGATTCCAGGGCAGGAAATGTTGACGATGTTGTCTTGTAGCTTTGATTCGACGTGGCTGGATATGCAGGCCGAGCAAAAGGAATGAGAACATCCATCCGTTCGGAACATTTCAGGGTTTTGTTTGTCTTCAAAGCATATCTCACAACAAATACGTGCTGGTGATGGTGGTGGTGACCAAGTCGACAACGATGATGATGAGGAGGAGGAGGAGGAGGAGGCTTCGGGAGATGGCATGTACAAAGAAGCCTGTACGGCATCCTGGAACTGGCGCCCTTCTGTATACGCGTAACCTAGTTCAGAATAGTCTGCGTTAAGTGCGTCGAATAGTGCTGCTATGGACTCCATCAATGAGGACTGCATTTTTCTTTAAGTACTGGTTGTTCTATTGAATAATAATGGTTGATAAAATTGGATGGAGATTGGAGATACTAGATACATATATATAGTTTTACCTTGAATTAATATCTGATTCGATCTGGACTTTTAATACATAGAGATTTTGGTCTATAATTCTCATATGCCACCATGTATTCATCCATCGCCATCGACACCTCATGATCACAGAAATTAAAAAAAGAAATGATTGGAAAATTAATGGATAGGTTACTAACCCCAGAAGACTTGAATTTCCAAAAGTCTTTGAATTATAAAATGGAAGACAAGTTGTTATTTAGTACTGCTACTGTCATAGTTATCTCGTTTCACTTTCAAATGGTCCTAATCAGATCAGATTTCTGCCATTTTTTTCAATGTAAATTGCTCAGTTCTTTACTGTGTTACTTAAGGATCTCAAACTAGTACTTCAGTAATATATCTATGGGATATTGTCAAAATAACCGGCCTGTTCCAAGATGATCTCACATTCACAAATCACAAACAAGTTCCTGGAAATGATCAGTTTATGTTTAAGAATTTCCAGTCAAATTTAGCATCAGCATTTACCAGGGAGAATGTATTTGATGGGAGATGTTTCCAAATGCTCTAGAAGTTTGGAGTCATTTAGGTCCAGAGAAAGCTCATGCTTGCAAACAAATATAGTGTAATTTCATGTCAGCAATGTCTAGAACACTTTCTCCAATCCTACGATTAGATTAACGGTTTGATTTTCAAGATAAATTTTAGGACGACATTATTATTTTGTTGTATTTTATTTGGGAGAGTAACATAGAGTACTCTCCAATAAATTACATATATATTTAGATAGAGAATTTAGATATTTAGTTATAAGTATAGTCTATCTAAATATGTAATTTCATGATCATGTAGTCACACCATGTTTTTCACTATCTAAATATGACTATTGATTTTGTTCTCTTTAATATATATTTGCACCGCTGTTTGGAACTTATTAATTAGCTTATCAGTGGGTTGTATATGTACGACATAACTATATGACTTTTACAAACAAATTCACTTTCAAGCTCTCTATAGCTAACAAGCCGAACGATCCTGAATGAACTGGTCGCTCGCGATTATTAATTGAGTCGAACTTTTCAAGCAGCTTGCGATAAACTCAAAAACCTGAAGATCCGATCACGATCATGTCATTTTGTTCGATGAGCAAGAGTCGATCACGAGCAAACCTAAATTAAATTATGATGATCATTGATCCATTGAACTAAAGTTCGTTATGCTCATTTACACCCCTACTCCTAGCTTTATAGCTTTACGGACAATAGCTACTATCTAATTCGGGGACACATCCACCAATTCAAATCGAGTCTTTTTTCACCGTACTATTGGAATATATAATACATAAAGCGATGTTATACAAGAAAAATGGCTAACGGTTACGTTGAAGGTGAGGGTCGTTCTCCGATTGCGCAAGAAGTAAAGAGTGTTTCGTACTTATTTTATAAGTTCTGAACTATATATTGGACGGGTGAAGGTGAGAGTTCCGGCCATCAGAGTAGTCGGGTAAAAGGAGTCACAAAGTTGCGATTTTACCGAAGAACTCTATCCCAAAAATGAGGAAGCATTTTACCAACTGAGTTCCGATTCGTTGTCTATTTTGCAGTCTCATTAATATATATTTTCCTTTTTTATATATAATTACATGAACAGATGTTCATTTAAAGTACAATCCATAATGTTTTTTTCTAGTTGACTTCGCATTGTCAATTTTGACCACACATTTTCAATTGCTCTTTAAATTACATTAATATACTTGTATACAATATTTTTCTTTGAAATTCAAAGAAAAATATTTTGGAAGTCAAAATTGAAAAGTGTAGTATTGGTAAGATAAAAGTAATAATGAAGTAATCTTATTTATAGATGTCATAATCTATAATATAAATATATAAATATTTATATTTTTGATAAAGAAAGTGTGCACGGTTGAGATTTTATATATATGACTTCTATAATATAAAATCACACATTTATGATCAATAAAACTCGTCTTAGTGAGATTTTCTATATCTTTTAAATATAAAAATCTCGGGATAAAAAAATATAAAAAATCCTATTTATAATATTGTATAGAAATCTGCGTCATGATTTGACTTATATATATCTCTAATAACTAATAAGTATATTTTTAGAGGAAAAAATCGGATTCATCCAAAGTTTAGTGCAACGCACAATACAGCTTTTTTGAGACTATCAATTAATCAAACACTTTCTCATTCTATTAACTATTTCTTCCTTCAACTTTTTTTCTCAATTATTAATTAATAATTCATTAAATCCTCTCCAAAAATATTACCATATGGAGCTTTTAGATCTAGAGTCAATATTAATAATAACAATTACAAACCTTTTTTAAAAAAGCTATTTATTCAGTCAAACTTTTATCATGTGACATAATTGGCTAGTCAAACATGTTAAAACATTTCCCAAATCAAAAGATAAATTAAAAAGAAACTAGACATATCCTTGATATTTTCTAGTCAAACTTGAAATGCTTTAGTAATTATGAACTCATACTAGTAACTGTTTGTAGTTGAGTACATGTGCTTGCTATAAATACAAGCAAATATCCCACATAAGCCTCATTGCAAAACATATAAAATCCTATATCAACATCTACATTTCTTCTTGCAAACTCCTAAACCAGAAAGATATTGGTTTAGGTAAAGAAGGTAGAAACCAAAAGATAGTTGCTCTTTCATTTTTCTCATGTGTTGTTTGGTCTTCTATTGATTAGTTTGTTGTGCCTGAGATTTGGTTCTAGTTTTCTTGTGAGGAATTGAGGATAATTTCTTTTATTGAGATTGTACTTGTGATGATCCAATTTATCAGGGAGAAAAGGTTCATTGTTCGTTGATTACTTTTGTTTGTTCATGTGATATCTCATGAAATATTTGTAGATCTAATTTGATTGATGAGATTGGCTTGTCGTGTCGTGTGAAATGTTATGATTTCAGAGATTGACTTTCTGTTAGTCTTGTCGTCACATTGTTAGAGAAATGGTGTGGGGTTATATATATATAAGTTGCTTTCTCTATTTTCATATCGTGTTTGTGCTGCTACGAAAAAGGGCGCAATTTTTGCAATTGGCTGCCTATATATTTCGCGAGTCACGCCGCTTTCAAAAGAAATGGCACAATTTTTGTAATTGGCTTCCTCTATATTTGGAGCGTCATGCATCTTTTGAAAAGTGATGGTGTGATTTTTGTAATGTTGGTTTCCTATTTGTCATGCATGTTTGGTTTATGTGATTGGTTTGTCATAGTCGCGTTACATTGCTAAATTAATTGTGTTATTTGTGTAATTGGTCCACTTTCTTTCATGTTGTATCGTGTTTTTAAATATATGGCGCAATTTTTGTAAATGGCTTCCCGTTTTATGTTACGTCACTTTACAAAAGAAATGGTGAGAATTGTCTAATTGGATGTGAATTGTTACTTGGATTCCTATTAGTTGTGTTGCGTCACATTGATAAATCACGTGTCTGATTTTTGTAATTAGCTTCATGTTTGTTCCATAGAAGCCGACCGAACCGAAAATACTTTCTCTAGATACCTTAGATCTATGCAGTCAACATGACGAGTATTAATTCATTCTTGTTATGTACATTTTACAAAGTCAGTATCTATTTACTATTTTGTTGTACTTGTAAAAACTAATTTTTACATAAGTTGAAAATCTGTATTTATTGCCATTTCTTTGATTTCATGTATCCAAATCTTAAGATTCATGATTCTCAATTTATATTTTATGCTATATTAACTTGACTATAGTGATAACAGACAGATATTCGCATACATGGATCATATTAAAGAATTTGTAGCAAGTATGGATGAGTGGATGCAAGACATATATTTTCCAACAACAGGCAATGTTGATGTCGTAGCAGTAACGCATAAAAACTCAGCCACTGCAAGTGAAAATATATCTGGACATGATATCCATGGGCCTGGAGATAGTGCTGGAATAAATGAGAGAACCTTTAATGTGGGAGCAGATGAAAGCTATGGAGGTTTGAGGAAGACGATTACAACTACATGCGGTTTTAGTACCCATGACATGAAGTTGAATTCAAAGAGCGTTCAACCTCAAGATTTTTCCAATAATCCAGGAATGTTGCCGCCTTCATGTACAAATCTCCCGGATCTTGTTAGTTCGCCAGTGCTGCTTGATAATCCGGCTTTTGCTAATCCACCGGTAAATTTTAAAACTGAATGACTCTATTGAATTTTTGGAATTCTTTTAATGAGGATATTTTCTTGTTTGAAGTAGTCTTTAGGATTATGAATATGCGTTGTTTTATTTATTATGAATGACCTTGTGAAATTGTGTACTGAAGTGTTTACATTTGGTGAAAATGCATGCATGTATATACAATAATAATTGTTTTATGTAATTTCCCCATGTCCTATCCTATTTTATGTTTGAGCATGACTACTTGAGTGAAATTCCCTGACATAATAATAACTATATATGATGGGTGTGATTTTCATATATTTACTACCAATTCTTTGTTTTCATGTATCCAAGTCTTAATATTTCCAGATTCTCCATATTTTATGGTATATTAACTTGACTATGGTGATAACAGATAGAATTTGTCAAGGGTCCTATTGAAGAATTTGTAGCAAGTATGGATGAGTGGATACGAGACATATATTTTCCAAAAACAGACAATGTTGATGTCGTAGCAGCAGCGCATACAAAATCGGCCAATGTTAGTGAAAATATATTTGGACATGTTATACATGGGCCTGAAGATCGTACTGGAGTAAATGGGAGAACCTTTAATGTGGGAGCAGATGCAAATTGTGGAGGTTTGAGAGAGATGATTACAACTAAAGATGGTTGTAGTACCCAAGACATGAGGTTGAATACAGACATCGTTCAACCTCAAGATTTTTCCAATAATCCGGGAATGTTGCCTCCTCCATCTACAAATCCCTCGGATCTTGTTACTCCGCCAGTGCTTCTTCATAATCCTGCTTTCGCAAATCCACCGGTAAGCTCTAAATAAACAAATCTAGTTGAACATTTGAGAATACTTTAGTGAGGATTAGGATTATGATTATGCGCTATTTTTTGTTATGAATGATCTTGTGGAATTATGTAATGAAGTGTTCACATTTGGTGGAGATTGATGGATATTACAATGATTGTTTTACGTAAATTTCCTCATGTCCTATTCTATAATTGAGCACGAGTGAATTCCATGACATAACAATAACTATGTTGGGCAAAATTTCATAATATAATTTAATGTCCTCGATCCTACATGAGCAAGAATATCATAATGGATCTTCATTCTCGCAGGTTCAAAATGACAATGACAATTCTTTAAATGGTGGTGGTGACACTAGTGAAGAAGATGAACTAGTGTATAATAAAAGGTTTGATACATTGATTTTTAAAACCTCTCTGTTACGAGAATGATTTTGACATAAGTTGAGTCATATCTTCACTTTTTTTTACAGCAGGAGAACTGAAACCTATACTCCGGAAATGGAGGCTAGCAGAATCATGAACGGGGCAAAGGTTGTGATTCGAACAGAGAGTGAAGTGGACATCATAGAAGATGGATTTCTATGGCGTAAATATGGAAAGTATGGAAAGAAAGATCACAATTCAAGGTTAATTCACTTATGATGTGATTTCTATTCCTCAAAGTTCTAACATGAGTTATATATATTCCAAATGCAATTGAAACATGGTATTTAACTCAGTTAGCATGCAGGAGTTACTACAAATGCACAACTGACGGTTGCAATGCTCGAAAGTATGTCGAGAGATCATCTTCTGACCCTAAATTCGTCATAACTGCATACGAGGGTATGCACAAACATGGCATCACCGCACCTAGTACCACCATCCACTTAAGCCCAGAATTTTTTCACAATCCATCTTCACAAACTTCTGGCGATACTTCCTATCAACTGGGCTCATAAGACATCCAAGTTATGAGTACATGATCAAGGTCTGACTACAGTTACGGGATGAACCACCATTGGATGTAAGCCAATACGGGAACGACGACTGATCTTTGAGTATATCCATGCACGAGCTTTCTCAATTAACGATGATGCAACTCACTGTGCTTATAGGATCTCCGCTTTTTTATCGATTATGTATTATTCTATTACCGCTAGGATGATAGATATACAATTTAAAGTAGTGTTGACGATATATGTTCTTCACTATACAAGTATTGTGTTAGACGGTCTACATATAATTTAAATATTTACAAGTCTTGAGTTTATAATTCTTCTGCCAAAACGGTCTGAATTTAACTTAAATATAGACGACATATATATGTTCTTGACTATGGCGCATATGTATTCGTACAAATCCGCCTATGTTGGGCATGTACAAACACGAAACCAATAGTACTATAGTTTCTTGACTTCTTTTGGGGAACATGAAATATTAAAACATGCATGAGCAACATCAAACTCTCAACCCTGAATTTGTGATTTTCTCCATATATCTAAAATCAGTCCTCTTCTTCTCTGCAAGTAGAAAAGTGAGTTTCATTCCAATCTTCCCCACATATGTAGCAGAACTCATGTTTACACCTGCAACAAATTTCCAACTAAACATCAAAACACTCCGATCCAAAGATTGACACATAAACCCTAGACGGTCTAACACGAGAACTTGTGATATATACCTGCAAGTGATGTGTACACAACCATCAATCTTTTCCACAATGGATCTGCAGTGGGGACACGGCCGCCAGTTGCTCCGTTCCGCCAAAAGCCAAAACTCTTCTTCCCTTTTCATATCTCTCTCAAACTGCCCACAGCTAAACCCCTCATGCCAGGGGACTTTACACTGAGCACAGAAAAGCCTGTGACACCGCGGACATTCAGACTCCGTAACTATCAATACCACTTCAGCATCATCGTCATCATCATCTACCAAAAGCTCACTACAGTCAGCATAAGGACAGTAGTATTTCTGAGACAGCTGAATACTCGATTCGAGCAGCTGTTCCTCCCAGCGAGCAGCAACCTCTGATGGAATGATAGACCTCACAGATTCCAGTTCCACAAGATTAACACACTCATCCGAGAGGCAACCAATGTCCAGAATGTTGTCTTCCAGCTTTGCCTTGACATGCCCGGATATGCAGTCTGAACAGAACGAGTGAGAACAACCCTCAATCTGGAACATTTCGTCGCTTTCTTTGTCTTCAGAACAAATTCCACAGGAAACCTTTGATGAAGATGCTTCAGTAGTGTACATAGAGTCCTGTAAGGCCAGTTCCAACTGAACTGCTTCTGCGTAACTTTCATCTGACTCATAGTAATCGGCGTGTAGAGCAGTGTATAGTATTCGCATGTTCTCCATTGATGAATCTTTTTTTCTTTTTCTTTCTATGACTAGGAGTAGACTTGTGTTCTGATAGCCTGAAGTCTACGTTCTCTTATAGAGTAGTGTTTGGTACACAATTAGTCAACCGGACCGTGTAATGGACGTGTAAGCTCTCTACTTGCATTCTAAGACCGGGCCTGGAAGATTGTAGAATTAAGATTCTTAACAATATGACAAGGTTTGGAACTTGCCTACAATCTTCTTGTGTTGACTTAGTAATTACTAGTGTACCTAGTGACTAATCAGGCTTATAGTACTTGTATCCTTTCTAGTGAATTTACTGATGATGGCTACTTGATTCAGATTATCATAAAGCAGTTTCTTGGAAGTTGCATTGACGTTGTTTTAAGATGAAAACCTCTACTGTAAGTCTGTAACACACAAGTGAACAGCAATTATGTTAAATCGAAAATTATTAATTATGTCCTTGATTATGGAATATTCCCTATTCCTATATATTGACAGCGATAGAAGTTACTTATTGCATGTAACTAATTTTAGAATTGTTTAGTTAGGCCTTGTTTAGACTTTAGCATTATAATTAGGAGTTTAAGGATCAAATTGTTATTTTGCCGTTCCAAAAAAAAAGGGTCAAAAGTGTTCATTTCAAATATATATTGATTTAAGACTTATGAAGTTTAAATAATGAAAACTCAATAACTCCAAATTCTTGTGGAGTGCAGTTTTTTATTTTATTATACGAAAATATTGTTTTTTAGTTAGTTTTTGGTGTTTTAAATAATGAGGGTTGCTTTTTTTTTTTTCGGGCAAATTAAAGGAGTATAATATTCTCATTATCAGGGGCGAGTCCACATGCAATTCAGTGGGGGCACTTGCCCCCCCTGAATTTTTTTATTTCTAGTACTACATCTATATGTATATTACATTTGCATCCCTTATAAATTTATTTTGCACCTCCTGACCCTTGAAAGTTTATAATATTCAATTAAAATCTCTTATATTCAATATCATGATATTCAATTAAACCATGCGGCCTTGTCGAGAACAGTTGTGATTACTTTGTAATGGTGTATCAATATGATTTATCGCATTTATTATGTGACATTTGTAATGTCTTTATATATTATTAATATATTTCTTTTTTAATGCTTTAGAATATTTTTTCTGTATTGGACATAAAGTATTACTACCTTCGTTCCATTTGAAATTTCGTAGAGTTGACTTTTTTTTCGAATTTAGATCGCGAATTGCTCGAATATTGTACAACAAAAAAATATTTTAACAAATACATTATGAAAACAGTTAGGTACATATAAGTAACATAATTTTATTACATTTTTATACGTTAAGAATTATGAGTAATTTGCGGTTAAAGTTCGTAAAAGAAGTCACCATAAAATGTTTCTAACGGAAGTATGGAACGGAGGAAGAAATTTTTTTTGCCCCCTCTCAATTAAATCCTGGCCTCGCCCCGGCTCATTATTCATATATATTTTCGGAAACACTGAGTATGAAAACAGATAATTAAATACTACAAGCTTATAAGAAAGCATGCACATTACTACTACGACATACAAACTTTGAGAAACTACAACTTTGTGCAGGAAATGATATAAGTATGTGCACAATTATTACAAGTAAGAGTTTTTACCACACTCAACGCTTGTTACAAACATAGGCATAATAGAACTTGTTCCACATTCCATCCACGGACTCAAAGAACGCATCTCTCCATGATTTCTTGAAGATTAGTACATTACAAACAACTGAAACCCCAACCACATACCCTAGTGAAATAAACACATACAGCCAGTCGACTTCCGATTTGCTGCCTTCTACATCACCTGGACTAGCAGGGGTCTTCTTACTCCCATCATTGGCTTCACAACTATTGTCGAGAGGAGGGCCGCAGAGTTCATTTCCGAGGAAACCTGATGCTGGCAAACTCATGATTTGTGTGCTTTCTGGAATTCTACCGCTCAAGTTATTGTAAGACAAGTTCAAGTGACTCAAATACGATAGAGCTTGCAGGCTACCTGGAATTTTGCCGAGCAGAGAGTTTGTTGAGAGATCAAGTGATTCCAATTCCTTCATGCCACCAACACCTTCGGGGATCAATCCTGTCAAATGATTTCCTGACAAGTTTAGTGATCTCAGTTGCACAAGACTTGCCAACTGTTTGGGTATGCCACCAGACAAATTGTTTCTTGAGAGATCAATGTTGGTGACCAGCCGAAGAATGCTATCGTATTGAAATTCTCTCCCTTTTGTGAAGACATCTGCACTCTCTTTAACGAATCCTGCTGCGCTAGGGTAGTACAAAAGTGTTCCACTTGTGTATACCAGCGGCCTTGTTGGTATCAAAATCATTGCAGTAAAGTTGTCGACACACCTAGGTATTGTACCTGAAACTGCATTGTTGGAGAGATCTAGGATTTGTAGAGAGTTGAGATGGCAAATACCTGACGGAATTCGTCCAGTAAGCTTGTTTGATCGGAGAATCAGGATCCGCAAATTAGACAAGCTTGTTCCAATCCATCCTGGTATCATACCTGTCAGTTGGTTGTTAGAAAGGTCAACCTTCACTGACTGGTTGCAATTTTGCATCGAAGATGGTATTTGGCCAGATAAATTGTTATCCGAGAGGCTCAAAGATTCCAAACTTTCGAGAGCTCCAATCGTTTCTGGAATGCGGCCTGACAAGTTGTTCTTTGCCAAATCCAAAACTCTCAATTGTGACCATTTCATCCAACAATCTGGCAATTCTCCTGACAACATGTTTTCCCCCAGACGAAGAATCTCAAAAGTATTTGTGTCAACGTCACAGAAGAAGCTAGTAGCACCTCCTGATAATGAATTGTTGGAAAGATCCAATTCACGAGTTGTATTTGCAACACGAGGCAATGAACCATTGAACCTGTTGGAACTGAAATATCCAAATTTGAGGCCATTTACCAGACCTGGAATGTTTCCATGTAGTTGATTGTGGGAGATATTGAGAACATGGATTTTCCAAAACCAAGTAGGAACTTGGGAAGTGAGTCCAGTATTTGATAAGTCGAGCACAGAGAGGCTATGTTTTTGGGTATCGAGCCATGTGGGGATTGAACCATTGGCACCTAAGTTCCAAGACCCTAGTTCAAGAGAGTCGAGTCTAAAAGGTGGAACCCAGTTATCATGAACTTTGAAAGTTAGACGATTATCAGAAGCCGCAAAGATGTACAATTTTGTAAGATTCGCAAGATGAGTTTCAGTCACGACCCCTTCCAACATGTTCACTTCTAGGTACAATTTTACCAAGTTGTGAAGATGCCCAAAGCTCTCCGGAAGATCCCCAGTGAAACTGTTAACATGTAAAGATAGTTGTTCTAGTGAAACTAGTTGTCCTATGTTGCGTGGAATTGGACCTGATAATGAATTTACTCCTAGATTAACTTCTCTCAGATTCCTAAGTTCTCCAAATCGATCGCTCAAATGACCAGAAAGCTTGTTATTCCAGAGACCTAGACTCTCTAGGGATCCTAAAAAGCACTTCGACATATTACCAAACAAATTCGATATATCACCACTCAACTTATTTGCAGATATTCCCAACATTCTCATATTGCATAAGCTTGAGATTTCACTAGGTATTTCTCCAGAAAGTTCGTTGAAAGATAAGTCGAGGAAGTTTAAAGAGGTTAGATTCCCTATATCACTAGAAACTGAACCTTGTAGGGAATTCCCTCCTAAAGAGATGTGCTCGAGGTACTTACAACCGTAAAGTGAATCAGGTATGGAGGAATTGAAACGATTATGAGAGACATCAATATATTGAAGTTTTGTGAAGTTGGCAAGACTTGGAATGTTACCTTCAAAGTCATTGTGGCTTATGTCAAGATGGGCAAGCTTGCTGAGTCGGATGAGCCATCCTGAGGCACTGATCTTTCCTCCAAATCCATTATAACTCAAGTCTAGATATCTGAGGTGTGTCAGATTAAGTGCTAACTGATCCAAGTTCCCGGTCATGGCTAACCAAGAAAGATGGAGTTCAAGAATATGACCAGTCACGCTGCAAACAGCGAATTCCCAATTGCAGCAATCAATTTCAGCCCTCCATGAAGGATACATGTCATCGAAGTTAGGACTAGTATTGGCATACGCCACCGAGCTGAGAAAGGCTTGTTTTTCAGATTCGAGACACAGTATAGTACTCCCATTGATTCCCCGTGAAAAACACAAGTGGATGGAAGCAATGGAGAAAAAGAGTATGAATAATGGAAACTGATGAAAGGGTGACTTCATTTGGAAAGACAAAGTGTATAGATAAATGGCTAGGTGGCTCAATTACTTGAAGAGTTGCAGAATGATTGCTACTCCTGGGAGCTTGGAGTATTTATATACACGAGCTTGATCGATTGATACAGCAGATACGTCGACGTCAACTTGCAGCTGGTAGCTATAGTTATTATGCCATTTAATGAGTCTCCAGGACCTACTATAATACATCTAGCATCTGATCATTTGCAATTTGCAGAGTCTAACGTACTGAAAATGTTTCAAGTATTCGTCTTCTCTGCACCTGAACATACGCTAACTTGAATTCGATCAAGACATTGCAAAGCAACTTCCTTCTCCTTACATGGATGTTCCTCACCAGTATGTACGAATGTCTCATTAACATCTTACTAGTTGCAATTCAATTCGGAAACTCAAAATGTGTATACTAGTGAACTGTTCTTTAGGTGATACGTTGAACCTACAAACCAACACATATACTAATTTACGCACACTTTGTCAAGAGCAGAGCCAGGATTTCAAAATGGGTGGAGACGTATTACTATGCTATTTAATGCATTTCCAGGACCAATAAATACATCTGGCCCAGAGCATTTGCAATTTGCAGAGTCTAACGTACTGAAAATGTTTCAAGTATTCGTCTTCCCTGCACCTGAACATACGCTAACTTGAATCTGATCACGACATTGCAATTTTGCAAGGCAACTTGCTTCTCCTTAATTAATGGATGTTCATCTGTACGCACCTAGATCACATAATTCGCGGATACAGATCATCGAATTACGATCCGAGCTATATGTTTTACGAAATCTTAAGCCGCGGCCTATAAATTGTTAGTTCGGGAAAACTAATTCTTTAACGAATTAAAGATATCATAAAACATGCAGAAGAGTAAACATGAGAGAAAATTCTCTTAATTGTATTAGAAAAAGTGTGTCTACAATAATCCTCTAAGCCTCTATTTATAATACAAGAAAGATTGGAAAATAAAATATAAAATACAGATATGAACGGCTTCCAATGAAG
>JAYMSL010001895.1:0-15638 GCA_036897195.1 Plantago coronopus
AACCCAACTTCTCTAAACCAAGATAATATATAAGCCGGATCCGCTTTGACCCGACCCGGATCCGCGAATTTCCAATCAAATTAAATGTGGTCTTTTTGGTGGTCTTTCCAATAGGTGGTCTAAACCAAGAAAAAGTCGGTGTGGTGGTGGGGTGGAGGTGTTGTGGTGAGGAGGTTCAGTGATGTCGGTGATGTTGGAGGTGCTGGGGGCGTCGTGGGTTTTCTTTATTGGTGGTTTTGGTGTGGTGGTTCAGTGATGTTGGTGTGGTGGTGGGTGGAGGTGTTGTGGTGAGATGGTGCAGTGATGTCGGTGATGTTGGCGTGGTGGTGGGGTGGAGGTGCTGTGGTGAGGTGGTGAGTGGAGGTATTGAGTTTTTTGAGGTGGTGGTGACGTATTGGTAGCGTGTTGGTGCTGTTGGGGTGGTGGTTTGGTGCTGCTGCTGTGGTGGAATTGTGAGGTGAGGGAAGGAGTGTGGTGAAGTGACGAATCGAAATGGTAAAAAGTGTGGTCAGTTGGTAGCTGGAAGCTTGGTAGAAGAAAGCAGTACTATTCCCGTTTGTTAGCGGTTTGGTAGCCGGATTGGTGAGGTGGTGGAGACGATTGGTCTATGTTCAGGTGTTTGGAGCAACAATGGTGGCAGAAGGTTGAGGATGGTTTCGGTGTTTGGATAGGTTTAGTCGAAACCGTGTTTTTGGTTCATGTTTGGGCTCTAAGGTTCATATATTATTATTTGGGTTCAGGTTAGGGTGTTCCAGATGTTGGTTTGAGGTATTTCGTGTCTGGGACGAGGTCTAGGTGAATTTCGTGTTTGTTGGTTTAGGTCCGGGTTTAAGTCTCGGGAGTTGTTTAGGTGAAGTCAGTTCTGATAGGTTCTGTTTGTTAGTCACGGTTGGGTCTGGTAATGTCGTTGACATTAATGTAATTGTTCTTGAGCATTACTTATGCTCCTTTTTAATTAATGAGAAAATTTTGTCGTTTCAAAAAATAAAAAAAACCAAGAAAAAGTCAAACTTTATTTTGTTGACCAAAACACAAGTGAGAAGCTTGTGCTTGGACGGAGGGAGTGAGATTTATGAGAGACGGCTCAAACTCAAACCAAAATTCATTCAAGTAAGATAACTTTAGCAGCCTTCCTTCAATTTCTATGTATCATGTATGCACAGATCGGTGATAATTTGACATATAATAGACAAATATTTTTGTTTTTGAAACAAAAAGACTAAATACACTATCATACTCCTAAACTACTTTATAATTACAATATACATATACGAATTACTCAAATTTAAACCACTTTATGACCTAGCTCTTATGTGCTACTCCAGCTTTTTTATTACTAGATCTTCATTAAGTGTCTTTCGGAGTTCGAATCTCCAACCTGAAATATATTAAGGTATACTTAGATGGCACTCTAAAGAAAATTGGTCGTTGGAAAGAATGTTTGAGGCGCCCACATTGGTCATACTAGCTAGATTGTGGGTGGCATCATGTGACCGACCTCCTTAAATCCTCGCAATCAACACAAATTGTGATTAATTAACTATCTCTGCATTCAAACCTCATACTAACCTTTAATTAAACTAATTAGTGTATGTTAATCTATGTTAGCAGATTAATCATTTCTTGACTTTGACTCATGCAAATCAAAAGGATCAATCAAATACCTTCTTCTTTATCCCATCATCATTATATAGACTTCCAAAGGTTCAACCTTTTTGACTAGCTTCACTGCTAATCAAACCTTCTTCATTTGGAAACTCTCAGTATCTTAATAGATCGTCCTTATGTTATGGAATTATAAGTGGTAAAGATGTTGCAGTAGCATAGGGAACTCAAGAGTTCGAACTCCGACGGAGGGGTTTAGGCATGAAGTTAAATATAGACATTATGTTAAAAGACCCTCAAAGGTTCCTTTTCATCTCCTAAGATTCTTCAACTTTCTCACTAAAAATTGTTGGTACTATTTGGTACAATAGTGAAGATAAGTTCTCAATCTTTGCAGTCGGATGGATTTTACAGTTCCAATCCAACTGCAGCTAGGAACATTACAGGAAAGAGACGATGAGCAAAATAGTAGAAACACTCACTGCTGCATGATGGATATGACAAAACCAACTTAAATTAATGGAACAATGGAACCAAGAAAACCATAAGTAAATTATGATAAATCATGTAATCCACACCTAATCCGACTTAAGCTCTTTTGTTTTCAACTTAATTTCAGCTTCATTCAGTTCAGTTAACTTCAATTTGGTTAGTTCAAATTTGTATTTCACTCATGTTCAGAAATTATCAGCTGAAAAGATCGAAACCTTCATGAAACTCAATCAACATCATAAACATCAGATCACAAATCTGATCACGATGATATTCGGACATAGACTCAATCAACAATAGATGATATATCTGCTCGTGACGAAATTCGAACACATTACCAATAAGGCAATAACCCACCTTACATTTCAGACTCTCCTTGTCATCACCCTAGCTCCTACAGCTTCTTCAACATACATTCTTTCCCGTGCAACGGGGATTTTGGTCACGCTAAAAAGGCAGGTTTTATGTACAATCAATGAATAGAAGCTATTAATTAATCTTTCCAGATGGGAGGATTAATTATAACCACATGAAGCTAGCTATTGCATAACAGCAAAGAGATTAACAGAACAGGAGAAGCACTCACTGCATGGATGACAACATAAATCTACATTCCAAGAAAACTAGCTAAAAGTATGTCACAATGCACTTCTAGCTCTTGATTTCCTCGGATGCTATGCATACATTTCCTTATAGGGTAGGTGACACTATAACTAGCAAGTCACAATCATAAGATATACATTATTGGCCGATTATGCATATCATTAGCATTGCCACACAAAAACTTACCCTCAGATGTCAACATCATCTTGCAGCAGACTCCAGCTAAAAATAAAAGGGAAAACTCGAAATTTCAGGTGTCCAGAAACTGTCTGATAAATACCTTCTCAGGAGTCAAATAGAACAAAATCCAATACAGCTCTTGTAGATCACTAAACTGGGGCTGGGATGCAGGTGAGAGGGACGCACCACTCTTAATTTTCAAATTCACATACTTTACTTTAAAGTCATGAGAAATTCCGCACTTGAGTTTCATTCTAAACTTTGTCCCTGATTACAGTGTCCTGGAGAATTACTCAATGCTAGGACCAAGAGAATATGCACTTGACCTCATTGTAGACGTGGTCCCACGTGAATAATGCAGTGGAAGAGCAATGCACTTGCAACTAGCATCTCATATTCCATCCTAGATCGACACCATTCTAGCATACATTACCTAGTAGAAAGTTCACCGTAGAGGACTAGAGTCTAAGAGAGCATGAATCACATCAAGTGGACAAAAACTTGGTATAAGACAATTATAACCAGTATAAAACTCAAGTGTGTAAATTACCTGGACTGAGTCCACTGGATTTGCTAGAAAATTGCGTTTCTGCAAAGACAGAACACTAACATCTAAACAGTTCTGTCCAAAACAGGATTAATTTGCTATAGATTAGAATGTGAAATCTACGAATGTATCCAGTATACAAGTGACTTGCCTAGAGTCCGATAAATTACCACTAAACAAACAAAGTTCCTCCTCAATAGGCTCAAGCAATCTTAGCTAGGACATTGAAGTATCCAACATCAGAACCCAGCCAGCCATACTTAAACAATGATCATCTCCAAAGAGGATGCAATAAGGTGTAAGGACTACTCAACAGGAGAGCCAAACTTAAACATTGATCATCTCCCGAGCTATGCAGGGGTAGATGCGTATATGCGCGCAGCCTCATCCTTGCATTTCTGCAACAAGATGTTTCCACAACACGAACTATAGGCCACTAGATTCTTATCAGGGCAACTCAACACCAATTCATACCAATTTAAACGATAAAAATGCTTGCAAATCTAATCTGGAAAATTGGATACTAGAGAAAATAGTAGAGGACAACAACAATTGCATCTGATTTCTGATAACACTTGAAACACTTGTCATTATTCATATATGAACCAGCATTTAAATGCTACCCTCAAAACTATATACTAGTATATCTTTATTTCTATAGATTAAATTTTGAGACAACAAATAAATTAAATGTACTATCGTGCCTCTAACGATCCAAAATTAGACACTTATTCAGCAAATATCCTCTCATCTAAAGAATCAGGCAAACCTTTTAGAACATCCCGCAGTGCGTAGAGGTGGCTATCACATTTGTGGTCTGAAATTATGTTGTTTGAAAGCAGGATCCTTTGAAGATGTTCACCAGGTTGCCTCCTCACCATCGTGAAATATTCACGACTTTTATAATGGCTTTTTGCATCAACATTCCTCTTTAAATAATAAAGAGTCCCAGGAACAAATAAATCCTCAGCTACTGGGCTCTCAGAAGTACTTCGTTCTATGAGATTGGAACTTGTGCGTGAATGATCTGAACTTCGACTGTATTCTGGAAGCATGGAAATGTCCTCCCTCGTGGGCAGCTCTATAGGGATTTTACAAAATTGTAGTTTAGATATTACATAAGCTCAACTCCATTGGAAACTTTCAAAAACCGAACCACTAATGTACTTGAATTAGAATAGCTTATTGTCCATACGATTTTAAAACTTTATTGAACTTGAGTAAACTATGTGTGCAGGAAATTTCTTGTAACATACCAGAATACTTTTTCTGCCCTGTGAACTTTGCATAGTCAGTCAGTTTTCGAGCTACGTCCTGTACAGATGACACAACTTGCTTTGCATTTGATACCAGGTCAATAACACCTTTCCAATCTTCTTTTTTGAAGGCACTATCCCTGCCAAAGAAAACTCAAGTGTCACCTATCTTTTCAGCAATAACCGAAAAGTGCAAGAGGACATGCAATAAATCATGCATTGTATGAAGCAAAGGACTATTGCTAAACCCTAAAACAAACAGTTTCTGAACTAACAGGGACGGGTTTGTAATAGATGGTATAAAAAAATGGAAACCAATTAAATGCACAGGTTGCATCACAAGACGCTGGGTAGGAGGTAATACAATGAAAGAAAAAAAAAACTCAAATGACAAATCACATGAATAAAATCTTTACTTCACTATTGCCAAATTTTTACTTTCAGATGCAGCCAGTAATTCATTCTTCCACAACTTATTCCTTCTCCATTAAGATTGTAAACAGCTTACAAGAAGCAGCTGATTGCTTACCAGTCAGTTTCAACAATTTCATTCCTCAGTCTTGTCAGTGAAGCAACACTTAGTCGTGGGATTATATCATCCTGCATTAATAAATATGCCGACTGATCAGGAGTGATCCATTGAAATAACTTGGGAATATAATTACATCACCAGAAATAAATCAGAATGGAAGGAGAGATAACAGGTGCTTCAAGGATATTTCTTGTATTTAAGGACAGCTTAGGGACTCATTCTTTCAGACTCTTCCGTTGATTTGATATCGTAACTAGAAATTAAATGGAGTAATTCAGGAAAATAGTTGTGTTCCTCACTGTCAGTTCTAGTGACCAGACAGGAAAGTAACGCAACACATGGAGAGTAAATAGGATAAATAATAGCAATGGACTGACCTGCATTACCACTGTTGTCACAAAACTGAGGCAACTATCGGCAAGTTCTTTAGAGACGCAAGGAGGTGTACCATATCCGACAGCTGTGACTATATCAGGGTTAAAACCAAGATCCTTAACTGATTTTTCACGGAGCATAATTGCAAGCAAAGAAGCGATTGCTCCTCCAAGGGAATGGCCGACAAGTCTTAATCTAAAACCCTGTAAACAAATCAGTCTCACTACAAATATTCATATGATAACACAATCCTACTATAAAGGTATGCTATATTATTATGCTTCCTTAAGCGCACCTTGTGTTGCTCTAGGCATTTCCTTATGGTATCCATCTCATAAGTAAGAAACCAACGAGCAGCCTCAGCAGTGCCAAAATGGGTCGAATAACCTTCAGACGTGACTTCTTCGTGACTTGAAGAAATGATGTCAGTTATTAGATCATAGACAGTGTGAGTCCCACGGATACCAAAAATAACAAGTTTCCTCCGCTTGTCAACTCCTATGTAATATCCAGGTCTCAACACACTTGAATGTTTGATAAACTTGACAACATTGTTTTCGCGGAGCATGCTATGTCTCGAAAGAATGGCCGCATTATCTTTGTAAGCTCCTTTTGCTAGCTCTATGTGGTAGATAAGATCCTGAATCTGTATGTGACCAAAAAAACAAACAAAAAAAAAATACTCTTGATATTAGCTCTAAAAATAATTTAGATGACTAAACACAAACAGGATGTAGATAGTTACAACTTACAAGGGGCTCCGATGAGATGCTTTCACCCTTCACATCCTCCAGAGGATTTGTGGAAGCCTGCCTGAGATAGATTAGATACAAGCCAACTGTAAGATCACCCAGACTCCAATCCTTAATTCCAAGCTTACTTTTCTGTATACTAGCAAATATTTCAGCAAGAGATCGGTCTGTAGGAGGTATCCTGTTTCCATTTCCATCTCCGTTTCCTGTGAATCTCAGCTTTAGGTACATTTTCTTTTTCATCATAGAAATATAATGCTAGTTTGTTTCTTCTGTTTTATCAGGTTCAAGCAAAAAATATATTATCAATAGATTACAAGTGATGACTGAACCTCATGAGGAAGTAAATGGATGAGCACGAGAATAAGTAGCAAACTTCTTAAGCCCAAAAGGTAACTTATTGAGCACAAAAACCTAACCAATCACAAACTCCTTTGCACAGTACAGGGTAACAAAGCAAAGCTGGAGCCATCTAAGAAAGCCTATGTGTCAGATAAGCTTTAAGCCAAGTAGAAGCCATCTAAGAAAGCATATATGTCAGATAAGCTTTAAGAAAATTCAACAGCAATTCTTAATTAAGCCAGGGCAAGCTTCTATTTGAAGTTCTTTAGATTGAAATATAAATTCAATACTAAACTCTAATTCCCAAATGGTTTGCAGTCAATGTGCTTTTTCCACAACTCCTTCACACCATTCAGATCAAGTTCTAAGAGTGCATTGATGAGGGCAGCAGCAACCTCCGAAACATTAATTATTTGAGCTCCAAACTGGAGCTAATAAAATTTATATAAGAAACTTCCGAAACCATTTGCACTTAATGGTCACATGATGCACAACCAAAATCAATACAAGAACATTCCAAGATGCCATATGTTAGTTCTGTTACCTATCTTGCATGAACCAACTCTTTGCATAAGGAAAAAGAATGACTGATCAGTCTGGATTCTGGAGAGAACCTTAAAAACGACAAACAGGGCAGCTCGGTACAAATTTCTAGGTAACTTCAAAATCATTCAAGTTCCTCAATATTATGCTAACTTCATTTCCCAATACTCATCATTCACTGAACTCCCATCATAATTGCAGTAACCATTGTTAATTGGTATGTCAGATGTTGAAAGTTAAACCTTTTGCCCGAAGAGAATGGTAACTTAAGTTCTACTAACTTATAGGCAAGCTTATCAATACTTGGAACAACACCCCTATTCTCTACACCACATAATTTGCAGCAACCAAACATATAACCGCTCAATTGCTAGCAACTAGTAACACCAGAACCCATTTCCAACTTAACTTACTACTCGTGAAACACTGTGTTTCCACTTTAAACCGAAATTTCCAACTCGAACTTGAGACTGTACTCAACTAATTTAATACTTGCATAGACTCAGGGCTTGAGCATAAGCAATAGCCCCCAATATCTCTCAGACTATCCAGTAACAACAAGATGAATCAAATTTTGAACAAACTAAAAGACAAAAATATATGGACCAATTTCCAGTAACACAATCTCAAGCAATTAAAAAAAAAAGGAGGGAAAACCTGATGGGACAGCCCACTTGTATAGCTGCAAAGCCGGTTCAAGAGCTTTACCAAGCCAAGCAATTTCTGGTTTCCACTTACTAAGCCCATTAAAATAATCATCTTCTTGTGAGCTTGAGCTATATTTGCTCACCCCAGAATCTGGACCAAACTTGCCATTTTCATTCTTTCCTTTATTTAAATCATCACCATCGGACTTGGACCACTGGAACCTCTTGAGAACATTGTAGGCGTGTCTAGTGTAAGTGTCCCCCTTGCTCAATAATAGTAATCTCTGATGAAATCCTGCAAGATTGAAGCTTTTTGGAATTAAATTGATGGGTGAATTAAACAGTGCAAGAGAGGGGAGGAGAAAAGGGTAGAGAGAGCAGACCTATTCTTGCGATAAGGTGTCTAATGGGTGTGTTCGACATTTATGAGATGGGAATCATATGAACATGTTTGCTGGATTTTTCGACTGGTTTTGAAGATTGAAAAGAAAAAGAAGCAGAAAAAATTGGGTCGGTGAAAGAAGGAAGCAGAACGTAACCGAAGGCGGTTTTGGGTGCGTAACAAGATTGGTCCAAATTGGACACAAAGGACAAACCCCGGTAGGTATATACCATACTAGTCTCTGAGGATATTTTTGGCATTGACTTAAATTATCAACTTTGCTATTTCAATAATAGCAATCGAAGTTTTTGAGAAGGTAAAAGTTGTTTTTTTTTTTTTTTTGGAAACTAAGGGCCGTGGCCCTTAGATGATTTTATTAATAAATAAAAAAACATTCATGGGGGTTTATAAGAACCCCAGTACAAAAGTGCCTTTAAAGGCTCAAAATGATAGTAGCCAAATATATTGAGTCTAGCTATTACAAGGTATGAAACCTTCCTAGCCATGCCATAATACTTATCTTCATGCACCATATATAGATTGTTCATGGCTTTCTTTTCCTTGTATTTCTCCAAGTAGACAGTAGTACATACACCATAGCAAATGGCAAACATGCACCACCAACAGGAGATGGAGTACTGCTTCCAAGCCTTCTTACTGTCACCAACCATCCATATACGCATAGAACAGGCAATCCACCAGGTAGCCTTCATAACTTTCTGCATACTCAACACGGGCTCCTCCACACTACACAATTCCATGTAGATGCTAACATAGCAAAATCTAACTAAATCCTGAAATTCCAGCAAAGTTAACTGCTCAGTATAACACCAGGTCATAGTATAACACCAGGTCATAGCTTCCCAGACCAATTGTCTCAAAATACTACTACTACAATTAGATGTATTGATCATCACTGTGCAAGAGAATAACACCACCCAAAAGAACATATATGCAGACATAGAAACTGGTGCCCGTGTGTAAGTGTTGAAGAAGGAGGGGTGAAGGAGAGGAAGCTTCACAACAAGAGACAATAAGCACAAACAAAACTAAGACAGCCCCATCAAAAGCAGCATGTATGCAAATGAAAGCAAGGACTACTATACCATACTCCTCAAGTATTGGTAATAGTAGCTGACACATGGATGCCTCAACCCTCCCAACCCCTGGAGCACTCAAAAAGACACCAAACCTGATAATCTCATAAGCAAGAACACTGCTAACTGAAATTACATGCTTACCTCCCACCAATCTCTTTTTTTCAGCTCCATTTTTTTCAGAAAAAGTAACAACTTTTCTGTGAGCATAAGCACTTTGTTCTGTTTTTGTGCAATATTTCTTTTTATTTTTTCCGCCTACCATCCATTTTTCAACTACCACAGCCCACCTTATACTCCGTTCATTCCTGACTGACCCAGGAGGAAACCTAAGAATCAAATCTGTCAGGTACTCCAAAATTGAAGCAAGATAGCTCCAAATAACTTTCTCACAGGCTAGCAAACTGAGATAAATCCAAGGATGTGTGTACTTCCTCATATAATAAAAAAGAAAATCAGAGAGGAAATTAACAATACAAAGATTACTTGCCTTCTTCCTTTTTTGCAAGACCTGCTCCTTTTTCTTTTTCTTTTTTTTGGAGCTTTTAGCATTGTTTCTGTTTTTTGCTAATTTTCTATCATTTCTCTTTATTTTTTCCAAGGATATCCCATCCTTCCATTTATCAACTCCTACAGCCTTCCTTATTTCTCCATGTTTCCTGGGAAGATTTTGCAAGACCCAAGCCAAAATACAAAAATACAACATCATGGCAACAACTGTATATCTATAGCATAAAACTCTAAGAGAAGGGATGTACTCTTGTAACCAGCTGGGCCAGTGTTTGCAATAAGAAGGGATAAGAAGAGAAGCAAGAAAGCAGCACCAAGTAGTGTACAAAAGGCTAGAAATGGGGGGGTACAGAGCAAAATATCCCTTAGTGAAATTAAAAGTAGTGTACAACCAAATATCACAAATCCACTTTCTGAAATTCCACCTCCTAAGGGTACCAGTATCAAGATAAGACCCTCTACACAAAATAATGTTGTAACCGACCAACTTCATTTGGGAATACGTAAATAGGGGAATCCAGAAATATCTGAGTACAAAGCGTTTTTTACAGCTCTAGAACAAGCAGCCAACTCAGGAGTTAAAATTTGACACAAGTTGAGCTCACATGCATCAGTAGCAAGCAAATCAGCTACACTGTTACCTTCCCTGTGGATGTGTTGTAAAACCAGAGTAGTCCTACTTTTGAGGTCCTGAAATTTGTACAAAAGGGACCACCATTTCCAGTTCACCTGCACATTAGCAGAAGAAAGCAAGTCCACTACAGATTTATTGTCAGATTCAGCCACAATTTGTTGATGCCCTATAGATACACACAGGTTGATACCTTCAATAAGGGCACACAATTCAGCATAGAACACACATTGGGTATTAATATGCTGCAATCTGCTTTTCACATATCTACCATTTTCATCCCTAATAGCACAAGCAATGCCAGCACCAAAATTATTAACAGTTGCATCAGAGTTCACTTTCACCCATCCAAGAGGGGGCTTACTCCATAGCACAAGAATGAGAGGTTTTACCACAGGCTTTGGGATGTACAGGTTCCACAAATTAGCAAGAGAGAGATCACCTTTCCATTGACACATGCTCATAGACTTAGCAGTATGACCCATTCTAACATACTCCAACACTCTACAAATGATATTATATGCAGAAAAAGGCACATTTTCATACTTGGCCATGTTCCTAGCTCTCCAACTACTCCACACAATAGCCATAGGAATGATGATTCTAATATGCCCTGGGGAGATGAAATCAGAGGAATTAAACCAAGTAAGCAATCTTTGCTTAACAGACTGACCAGTCAATAGGGGAACACTAAACAAATTGGCAAACCACATCCAAGCTTTGTTAACTTCTTGATTATACAGTAACACATGCTCAATGGTAATTTCCACTTCTGTGCAACACTGACACTTAGACACCAAAATGACTCCTCTATGTTGCATAACACTATCTACAGGTAACCAGTTATGAATGACCTTCCAACAAAGAATAGAGACAGAAGGAGTGACATGAGAATTCCAAAGTAAAGAGTACAGCTTGCTTACAGGTTTTTTGCATCGGATTTGTTCTCTAACAAAAGAAGTAGAGAAACTACCATCTTTAGAGATCTTCCACATAGGAACAGCAGGGGTGTCACTCATAGACGGAGACAAATGTATAGCAGCCGCCCAGTGTGCAGGCAGAGCCTCTCTCAACTTCTGCCAGTTCCAGGTACCATCTTCATTCCACCATTCAGAGACTAGTGAGGACTGAACAATAGGAATAGTTGCCAGATTCCTTATAGGCATCCCATGAGGAAGAAACCATGCATCCTGCCAAAAAAAGACATTACCAGTCCCATGCCTCCACACCATATGAGACTGAGCCATTATATGAACCTCTACCAGTGTCTTCCATACAAAAGAGTCAGTTGGTTTGCACCTAACTGCAGACAGGTCATTGTTAGCCAAGTACTTTCTATGCATAAACTTAGCCCACAAAGATGTGTTAGTTCTGAATTTGAACCACAGTTTATAAGAGAAAGCTTGACACAAATCAGACAGTTTCAAAATACCCAAACCACCTTCAGCAACAGGGAAACACAGTCTTTTCCATTTAGTCCAGTGAACTCTATTCCTATCTAAAGAGGAGCCCCAGATAAATCTAGAAAAAATCCTATCCAACTCAGAGAGAACAGACTTAGGTGGCATCAACACTTGAATAACATAAACTGGAACAGCAATCAGCACACTTTTGATGAGAGCAAGCCTACTCCCTTGAGACAAGAAATTAGGATTCCAACCAGCTAATCTGAGTCTAACCTTGTGCAGTAAAGGTTCAAAGGCAATTTTCTTTCTCCTACCTTTAGAGATTGGAGCTCCAAGATAGGTAAAAGGAAAGGACATGGGCTGGTATCCTAGAGTACTAACAATGTTAGCATTATCCACTTTGTTGCTCACTATAAAACCACTTTTCTCCACATTAACTTTCTGATTAGAAAAGGCTTCATAGTCAAGCAAAAAAAAATTTAACCTCAAAAGATTTTCTTTTTTCCCATTGCAAAAAATTATGCAGTCATCTGCGTAAGCCAAGTGAGTGATTCTCAAAGTTCTGGACACATGATAATACATATCAGGATGTTCCACATACAATCTATTCAAGCCTCTAGACAATACTTCATTCATAAGAATGAACAAAGCAGGAGATAACGGATCTCCCTGCCTAAGACCCTGAGAAGCTGCAATGAAACCACAAGATTCACCATTGATTAATATGCTGAAAAAACTATTAGAAACAATTTTCTGCACATAAGACACCCAAGCATCAAAGAAACCAAAAGCATGCAGCACTTGATACAAGAAACTCCAGTGAACTCTATCATAGGCTTTCATCAGATCCAATTTAATGATACATTGGACCCTCTGATTTTCCTATCCAAGGCAAGAGCAAGTTCCTGAGTTAAGAGAATGTTTTCAAAAATATTCCTATCCTTACGAAATCCAGATTGATTTTCAGAAATTAAAATAGGAAGATACTTGGCCAATCTATCATTAAGGAGCTTGGAAATAATTTTCTGCATGTTAGAACACAAGCTAATAGGCCTAAAATCAGCCCATCCTACAGGGGAGGATTTCTTGGGAATCAGAGCAAGAAGGGTATGAGCAAACTTTTTGGGTATGGTGGCACCCTTGAAAAAATCTAAAACCGCTTCAACTACATCATCTTGAATGAAAGTCCAGCAATGTTGAAAAAACAGGGCTGAAAACCCATCAGGGCCAGCCGCTGCATCAGGTCTTAAGGAAAAAACCACCTTCTTGATTTCCTGACAGGTGGGGATGGCACACAAAAAACTATTCATATCATCAGTGACCAGTCTAGGAATGACATCAAGCTGAGCATTGGCAAGAGGTTCAGAACAGACAGAAAAAAGAGAAGTAAAATGCTCAATAGCTGAGGCTTTAATATCAGCTTGATTGGACACAACATTCTCATTAACCATGACGGAAGAAATAGACATTTTAGCACGTTTCTGCTTGACAGCAGCATGAAACACCTTAGTGTTCCTCTCACCATCCACCCTCCAAGAGAGGGTAGCTTTTTGTTTCCAAAACAATTCTTCCGTTTTTAGAGCTTCACAAAACAGATTTTTAACAGTGGCAAGATGAGCAAGGTTGTTAACAGAAGCATGATTTTCTACAGCCACTTCAGCTAGAGACACCAAGTTTTCATATTTTTTGACATTTTGAAAGATGTTACCAAACTTGTACTTGTTCCACCACACTAAGTACTGTTTTAACCTGAAAAAATTTTCACTGATTTTATTCAAACCACTATTTCTAGCAGGCATCTTCCAATTATCAGCCACATCAGTTAAAAAATCAGCATGGTTAATCCAGCAGTTTAAGAACCTAAACGAACCCTTAGCAGTATTATCAAGAACATTAGCTACCACCAGTAAAGGTCTATGATCTGAGATGGAAAGCACATCATGAGTCACAGAAGTGTTGGCAAATACAGTTAGCCATTCTTGATTAACCAGAACTCTATCCAGCCTTTGCTTAATAGATCCATCAGACCTTTCCCAAGTAGTGTTAGGCCCAGAAAAGCCTATATCAATCAAACCAGTGTCAGTAATGCAGTTAGCAAAGTCAGACATTGCAGCTAGGGCAGGAGGAGACCCTCAAATCCTTTCAGAAGCAGTAGTGATGATGTTGAAATCACCACCAATTATCCATGGAACTGTGTTGCCTGCAAGATTAGTCATGATATTCCACAGTTCATATCTCTCATTTCTATTACATTTAGCATACACAGCAGAGAGATTTACATTCTTAGACAAAGCTACAGAAGAAATCGTCCCTGTCAAAATCTGAGCTTTATCATAAAAAATCTGCAAATTATACCCAGCTTCAGTGAAAATCCAGATTTTATTAGTACAATTAGCCACTACTTTTTCAAAACCTAACTTTTTACAAAAGTAAACTACATCTAAATCTACCATAGGCTCCAAAATCACCAGCACATTAATTTTTTTTTCTTTTTTTTATACCACAACATTTTTTGTGTCTCAAGATTGCCAATACCCCTAACATTCCAAAATTTACAAATCATTTAAATGTAGGGGGAGGGACTGTACCAACATTTCTTCTAGGAAGACTGTTATTTCTAATTCCACCTCTATTAGGGGGCAGTTCAGAAGCCACACCTCTTATTGTTACAGGAGTTGTGTTGTTCACATTACCATATCTAGTATTATGTCTTCTTACAGTAACATTGCTGGCTTCTGCTCCATCAATAGATCTTCTCCTGTTAGCCTGCAAAACAGTGGGTTCAGGCATAGAATTAGTGAGGCTTCTATTCTCAGTAGATGTTTCAATAAGCAAGTTATTATTCTCTTCCCTGTCAATTTCTCCTTCTTCTTCTGCATTATCATTCAGGTGTTGCTGACCATTGCCTTGTAGAAACTCTTCTTCAGTGATCAATGTTTCCCTGAACCCATCAGTACTCAAAGGGTCAAAAGCTGCAGGGGGGCTGTAGGAGGAAACCCCAGCCACAGGTGCATCTCCACTGTATCCCAGTGGGTCTGCATTAGGATCAGCCATGTATTCCTCTTCATTTTCTTTTCCATTCTCCAATGCCTGAAATCTGTTTACAACATTCAATGTTTCAACATAAACATTTTCAGTTTCAGAGTCATTTTCTCCACTTGTATCCAGTCCATTTGAGTTTCCTTGATGTCCCACTGCATTCCTAGCTGCCTGCTCCTGACCATGTTCCAAAATTTCATCTCTCCTGTTCCAATTTCTTCTTCTATTTTGTAATGGCCTACCATACACATCATTAGTTGCTCTTCTTCTTCTCTGCCTAGCATGTACCTGCACAAACTCAGAATTATCTTGACCATTGTTAGCAGTATCAGTTCTTTGGGGATTTACAATGTTATGGGGATCATTGTTTCTATCAACACCCCAAGATTTGAGAGAGGGGTTTTTGATGTAACAATATTCATCTGTGTGCCCAAGCTTATGACAGTGTAAGCAGTAATGAGGAAATTCATCATATTCCACTGCAATTTCATGACCTTTACCATTTAAATCAATCCAAATGGAGGTAGGAGGGGCAACAGAGGCATCCACCTCCACACAAATCTTAGCCTTGATAAAAACAGTTTTTTCCGCAGTAGCTTGGTTCATTCTAAGAGGAGTACCAATCAATTTAGCTATCTCAAAAAGGGCCTCATTGTGAAATAACATAATTGGTAGTTTCTTGAGAGTTATCCAGCACGG
>JAYMSL010001896.1:0-15631 GCA_036897195.1 Plantago coronopus
GGGCCGCGAAGCTCTAACAGGAGTTTAGGAGCCAACATGTTTCTGAGACCACATTAGCCACACCCCTATATTCAGCTTCGGCGCTAGAACGGGACAACGTAAGTTGGCGTTTGGAAGATCAAGAGACCAAGTTGTCACCAAGAAAGACACAATAACCAGAAGTAGAGCGGCGAGTGTCCGGACACCCACCCCAATCAGCATCCGTATATGCAATCAAAGTATCAGAAGGAGTCGCATATAGGTGCAAACCGAATGCCATTGTGCCCTGAATGTATCGCAGAATCCGTTTCATTTCATTAAAATGTATCTCACGGGGATCATGCATATGTAAACATACCTGCTGGACAACATAAGAAATATCAAGACGAGTAAAAGTCAGGTACTGGAGAGCCCCAGCCATACTGCGGAAGAAGGATGCCGAGTAACCGCAATCCCCAAGAAGTAGTGAAGGGGACCAAGATCCTTCATAGCAAATTCTGCAGATAACCGAGTCATGAAGAAACGACGAAGTGATTCTAAAGAAGTGGTGAGGATGATATCATCAACATAGAGAAGCAAGTATGCCGTGTCAGGACCACGACGGTAGATGAAGAGTGAAGTATCAGACCGACTGTGAGAGAATCCAAGGGAATATACAAACTGAGCAAATCGATTGCACCATGCCCTTGGTGCTTGCTCTGATACCACAAAGGAAGTGATAATATTTTCCGTAATGATTTCATTCGCATTCATTCAATATAAAGTACAAGTACAAGAGTCCTAATTAGATACAAACTAGGCTAAGATATGCTAAGATATTATTTACATAACTATCTAAACTATTAACTCTGTCAGGAGCTCCTATTGTCGAACCTCCGCTAATCTGTTCTGCTCAGCTATGGTGGCATACCTCTGATCCATCTCTGCATAACGTGGACCAGCCCAATTCTGAAACTGAGTGGTCATCCGCTCAAAGTACGAACTCAATGTAGCCACCTCCTAACTTTCATCAAAGTAGTGGGGAAGTGGGTCTTCTCCACCAGATTTAAAGTAGTGGGAGTTGAAGGAAAAACCACCAAGAAAGTAGTGGTCTCCATTATTTGTTCCTTCAACTGGATCTCCAATAGTACCTGTCTGGCTGACTTTGAAAAAGGTTCCACTCATGTTATTTTGTCCGGAAGCCTTGTCTGGAATTGTGAAACCTTTATGTAAACTTCTTAAATTAGACAATTCTACTATGAACTTATCAAGGCTGGATAGAGCTAGAGTTTGTGTGGATTTGGATGTCTCTAAACCTCGACATGAGCTAATTTTTGTTGATTTGTATGGTCATAATGTGAACATTAAAGTTATTTACGATGGTGTTCCTTTGTATTATTGTCTCAAGCTTAATTGGTCATGAGAAGATTAAGTGCTTTGTCCTAAATCCTTGTTTGAAACCTCTAAGGAAGGATATGGTTGCAGATGCTTCTTTTAAAAAACATGGGGTTTGTGAGGAAGAGAATTTGACTGTGAATGCATTTGATCGTGTTGAGCATTCTATGTTAGCAAGTGTTCACTTGGATGTATCAAATGACGTAGCTTGATTCTGCGGAAGATGTAGTGGGACCGAATGATGAAAATGAATTTGAAAAAGATGATGGAATCCAACTGCGTAATAGTTTTGGAACTTTATCTAATGAAGCTATCGCAGAGGATTTGCCATCAGTTTCCTTGCCTATAAGGTTTTAAGGCAAGAGGTTCTTTTGGAGAAAGCAAGTTATGTGCTTGTGGAGATTGCCCCTTCAAACTCTCGTCCTCCTCGACAGGCAAAAAATCGAGTCGTTGCAAACCTTGCAGCATGGACAAATGATTTAATGGGCAAAGATCATCTGGGCAGCGACATCATGTCCACTCTATGGATGATTCTATCCCACAATCCCCGAAGGAAGACTTGAGATTAATGAATAATTCTAGTGAAAATTATGGAATTCAAACCATTGATCTTGTTTCCAATGAAAAGAGACTTCTGATTACATAGAGGAAAATTCCTTTAGCTTTGGGAATTATTTTGAACCAGATCCGGGACAGCTTGTTGGTAATAATGATCTCAGTCTCATAGCTTCTGGTGAGCCTTCATTGGAAGCAAAGGATCCAGTGCTTTATTTCTCAAGCCTCCTTCCATGCCGCCTTTCTTTGAACCTTGCGTTACCAAACACAACAGAAGAAAATCAGAGGGTTCTCCCCCTTTTCTAGCAGATCATTTCACCAACTCTGATGACTCTTATGAGGAGCATATCTATGATCCTTTTTTGAGGTATGTGTCACTATCAGATTCCCATGATGATTAAGCTTAAATTTCAAGAAGACGTTTGTTAGATGCAATGAGATAAAGTCCCTTTATCATTGTACTACTTTTATCGTTATTGATTGGTTGAGCAAGAAAACTTTTGTGCTTGTGGATCAAAAGCTTCTAAAGCTTCTTGTCTTATCGGGATCGGGTTCCTATTAACCCAATGAATTGTTTTTATTTATATATAATAATATTTATCTTTTTTTAAAAAAAGGAGTATGAGACAAGACTTTACACAAAAACATTAGCCCGTCTCTTTTTAGGTTAAAAAGCGACCGTCTCTCACAATTCTTTGTGATCCATGATTCACATCACTGAAGAAGAAAACAGGCTCGGAACCTTGAACCCGAGCATATGGTTTGAAGGAATCAGGCATCGGAGGCACGGGGACGTCAACAACACCTTGTAGTATCTGAACTATCCGACCCATGGAAGGCCTAAGACACTCGTCATCTTGTACGCACCAACAAGCTGTCCTAGTTATTTTGGAGACTTGATCTAAATCAGCAACCCGGTCTAATTGAGGGTCTAGTAGGGGAAGCAAGTTACCTTGCTCAATAATAGTAGTAGCAGCCCTGGCAGGGAAATAAGTAACCGTGCCATCTCCAGAACACGCGGAATTTCTTACTCCAGATACTAATTCAAGAAGCATCATTCCGTAGCTATAAACGTCTGCTTTCGTGGTGATTGGCACTCCTGATATCCATTCAGGTGCAAGATACCCTCTTGTTCCTCTCATAGTAGTGAGAACTCGACTAAACTCGCGTCCCACCAGCTTTGCCAGCCCAAAGTCAGCTATCTTGGGTTGATAGTCCACGTCCAATAAAATGTTCTCTGGCTTTATATCACAGTGAATTATGCACTCCCTACACTTGTCATGGAGATACTCCAAGCCTCTAGCAATTCCGATCGCTATTTCGTACCTCATTCGCCATGTCAAGATATTAGACCCATCATTATTGAAAAGATTTGAATCCAAAGATCCATTCTCCAAGTAGTCATAAACCAACAACTTCTTCTCACCTTCTGAGCAGAATCCACGAAGCCTTACAAGATTTACGTGCTGAATTGTCCCGATTGTGCTAACTTCTGCTCTAAATTGCTTCTCCCCTTGGCTCAGGCTTTCGAGTTTCTTAACTGCAATTGCACTTGAGTCAGGCAAGCTCCCTTTAAAAACTGATCCAAAACCTCCTTCACCCAATTTCTGAGAGAAATTTTCTGTGCAATATTGCAAGTCTCTGTATCCAAATGCCAATAACGTTCCACCCGATGAATCAGACATTCCACCCATGCGTCTCAGACGTCTCCATATAACAACTGCAACAACAACTGCTATGAAAGAAACCGAACCCAAAATTGCAGGAATGATTAGGTTTTTACGACTCTTGGTTTTAGAGAACACAGAGGATGAGGCATCGAGTTTGATTGATATCGTTCGACCACTTCCAGCTCCTTCTCTTAATTGTTGTAGACTTAATAGCTCACTGTCCCACAGCAAACACCCGTCCTCATCAAATGCATAAGCTGTACAAGAGCAGTCACTAAGACAAGCAGATTCGCATGCATTCATACTCCCAACGGTTAATGACTGAGAATGATGAGGTAATTTCATGTTGTGATTGTCCAAGAATCTGTATCTTCTCCCATTAGTAGTACCATTAGACACACACTGAATATCAATTTCTCGCGAGCATCCATTAGAATAATCACTCAAATCCCAATCACTTTCAGACTTATGCTGAAATCCATCCAAACAGGAACAGAAAGGAATTGAGTTCTCACCACAAACACCAAATGAACCACAAGAGGCATAAACATCACACTGCTGCCTTGGCTGAGCTCCAAACAGATTCCAATCCTGTGTAGCATCCAGCCAGAAATAGTGCTTCATCTGCCCTGATGATTCAATGAAGAACTTCGATATCTTAGACGAGTTATACAGAGTGTACGTGAAATAACTCTCATTCTCGTTATCAACATAACTGAAGTTATAGATAATATTCTGAGTCATTTCAGGGATTCTGCTAAAACGGCCATCCCGCCAAGAACCAGTAGTCCAATACTGCTCACTCCCATTCCATCTCAAGACACATTGAGGCCCATTTGGATCAAACTCGAGTGAAAACAGCCCATGTGAAGGATCTTCAGGACTCCTCCAGGAAGTTAAAGAATGCTTCTTCAGTGTTAGTTTGTCATAACCAATCTTTCCCTCTGTCAACCATGTATTGGTTGGATAATCAATGCTCTCCCACAATGGGTTACCTAATGTAGAATTCGACTCCCGTAAAATCAAGTTGCCATTATCCTGAAGTAGAGCTAAAACCGACATGGTTGAAGAAGTTGGATTTGCATCAGTTGACCAAATCGTGGTGTTGGACTCATTAAACAGCACTAAGTTACCGCGAAAAATCTTGAGTTGAGCAGAATACTTGTCTGAAACAGGGGTGTCTCTGTTAGCCACCCACACCACAGACTGCCTGCTTATTTGGTTCTGCCAAATACCTATGTAGTGTTTAGAAGAATTACCTGTTTGAATTATTATTTTTTTTTGAAATGACGAAATGTTAGTCACTAATTAATCTATACATCTCATATATGGTTGTAATTGCAAAATTTCTACTGTCGCATAAGAAAAAAAACATTTTACGATTAAAAAAGATAAAATATCATTACAATATCAGTTATATAGGTATAAACAATTTAAGGCCCTAGGTAACTACAAATCATGGGTTCGCCAAATCTGGATGATTACCTGGAGCGAAGAATCCCAGAGCAAAGTTCCCACCGGAGGAAACAATAGTTTGATCTCCAGACAAAGCTTGGTCTTCCGAAATCGTGTCGACTGCATGAGAGATTTTTATGGCAGAGAACACACAGAGCAGGAAAAAGATGGAATGGAAGAAGTCGGTGTTCATGATTGTAGGTAGGCGTAGTTAGTGTATTGTTCAATTGAGAAGATACAGGAAAGAATTAAGTAGATGATGAGTACTGCCAACTATAAATCATAAATGTTTTGTTGACACAGGAAAGTGACTGCTAACTGCAAAATACTGACTAACCAATCAATAACTGACGCAAGATAATCAACTGGGTGCGTTCCCATTATTATTTTTTCTTCAGCAAAATGATAAACGTTTGAAATCGAAATAACATCTCACACGAAACCAGATTATCATAATATGACCTCTCAACTTCAAGTATCAAATATGATGTCCCGTGAAGACCCAAACCTTCCTGATAGCAACACATGACCATCTCCTAAGGACACTAAATTTCCTTTGATCTTGTTATGATGAAAATCAAGTAATGGCGTTTAAGCGGGAATGCACGTTTGTTTATATCACCGTGCATATCTATAGCACATTTGTAAACTTCTTGAGGTTATCCTCCTATTTATAAATAAATTTTGCCGATTCAAAAAAAAAAATGATGAACAACATTTCTCCAATATCCTATGCGAAGCACTCAGTCAGCTTATAAACAAACAAAATGTGCATAACTTTAACCAACGTTCTGCAGTTCTATATTCCTAGAGTGGAACTGGAAATAGTATTACCATAAACTAGTAGATGGTAATTTCTTAATCGTTATTAGTAATTCTAACACCCCGGCTTAATCTCCTCCACAAGCTAACTCTACTAACACGTATACCAAAAAAGTCAACCTGGTCGATCCTTCTTTTCTTTCCTGCTGCCGTGGACCTCGTGCTAGTACTTTCCGCAGATACTTCAGTTTCCGTCTTTGGAGCAGCATCACTATCTACAACCTCTTCATTTTCAAGCTTTTGTAGCACCCTCCATGACGCTTGCTCTATTCCACAGAGGTGCCCAAAATAATACAAGGGGTCAACACAATAAGAGGAGGATGACAGAATGCCCTTGATATTAATCGGACGGACAAGCTCTATTAAATCCCCTATCTCAGCAAATGATGAGTGATCAGAATATGGAACTGTGTATATGTATTCGTGATATCTTTCACCAATTCCAAATTCTTTGACCGAACTAGAGTTCTCAGAGGAAGATGTATTGCTTGTCTTAAGGGAAGATATAGGAGATGAGCCAATAGAGGTTTTATGTACTTCAACAGTTCGTTTGAGCCATGGCAGTCCTGAGGGCATAATTCCTATGGTCGGGCTGAAGGTATTCAGTGCTTCTAAAGTTTCAATGCTAAAACTGTAGCGAGGGACAGCACGAACTCGAGTAAGAGAGGTTTTCGTAGTAAAGTAGTTGTCGAATCCAAGAAGATGCATTATTTGCAATCTTTCAGGCCACACCCAGATCTGCAATGATGTCCAGAGCTCAAGACTTTTCCAATAACATTTACACATATAAGAGTAAGATAATCATGCTCTGGATCAGCATAACCGCTGACTAAAACCTTGTTTCAAAAAACAATCAAACATGACAGACAAATATATACTGACAGAACAGAAGAACGGATAAAATTTTGATGAAAAGCATCTGAAAAATCATCAGTGAATGACTCAAAAATACTTAAGAGTATAAAGCATCTTTGAAACCGAAACGGGTAAGTAATTAAAGAGCATGAGCATAACCAAAGAAGAAAAATGTTAATGTAGTTTGTCCTAAATCTCCAATTTTAATCCCACTGGTTAAAGAATCTGGGGTATTTAACAATGAAAACAAAACTATTACCAGCCATTTTTGGGCAAGCAATATCTAATAAACATTAAGATATGTCAGATAGAATAAGGCTGCAAAGAATTACCTTTGTGTTCAGTTCTTGTGATATGTGGAGTAGAAGATCTTCTTTTCCCAATGAGTCTATTCCAATAATTATTTGATGTTCTGGATGAGCAGTGATGATATCAATAATCTGTAATAAGTACAGCTGTTATAAGTAATTCGTCGTTAACATATATCATAATATTCACAAGTCTAGAGATGGTCTCTTTTTAAGTTGAAAACAAACGGCAGTGTTCTTAAGTACATCTACGATGATTTTCATGGAACATTATGTTCTTAAATCTACTTTTTATTATATAGTACAAATAATACACCTTAAACTACCGGTGTTATAAATAAGACCACCAATGTTCTTAAAATTATATATGAAATGGCTATAACGTTACATCCTCGTTTTGCAGCTTTCAGATAAAGTTATTTCATGACATTGCTTTACCAGGCATTTCTTCTTGTTTGAATTTTCACAAGAACTTCAGGGAGCTAATTACAGTATTGGAGTTCATACACCCTCCATTTATATCAACTCTGTTCAAACTTGAGTTTATGACCTCTTTCAAGTATAATAAGGTCCATTCACTCTTTAAACCCAGGTATCCAGCATCTTCAGAAGTTACACTGGGTGTTTTTTTAAACTTTACGCAAATAGGAAGTTTCCCTTCTATTTTGTTAAACTATGACCTATGATACATTCACAATTTATTAGAAATTAGTTCAACAACAATAGACATTTACCTGTTTAGCAGCCACTTCACGGGGAGGAAAATTGTATTTTGGATTGCAGTAAGTGTTATCTAGGTAAAGATTATTGAGTCGCTCATTTCTCAAAGCATCAAGTAACATGGTTCTCCTAAGTTCAGAGCCATTGCTGGTTCTTTCCCACCGAAAATCCCCAGTGTACAGCATACATCCAAAGTCACCACGGAACAAGTACATAACAGAACCTGTATGAGGAAGGTGAAACAAGTGAAACACAGTGTATACAAAGAGAGAAGCAAGATAAGAGAATTAACCATTGGGCAAGACATTATATATTCGTACAATTTGATTAGACAACAATTTCCGCTAAGGCCTTGAAAATATCACAGAACATGAACGGTCCTTCAATGAACTTCTTACCAATTGCCAGTATACCACTGAGTAATGCCAATTCTACAATGAATATATATATTTGTACTTTAGCTAACAGAATTTGGTCCAAATGTAGCACAAGTATAATGACTGCATAAAGAAAATAGGTCCTTGTATACTCCGAAGATAATACAGTGAGCAAACAGCAAAGGATACACAACATAAGTAAATCATCACATATGCATATTCGGAAGAACAAACAAATACTAAACAAAATAAGCAGATAAATAAAAAGACAAAATTATACTATAACAGAATACCATTACACTGGTGATGAGCAACACATCAGTTGACAGAACATTGATGAACAAATTTTACAATCTACATATCTGTGAACATACTAGTTACTCAAACAATGCATCATGGAGGACTAAACAATACTCATGATCAAAAGCACCAGTAAAATGATGAGCATCAGTGATATCAACATTCCATAACAAGTACAATTCAATCTGAAAGATGCACATACAACAGGATGCAAATCAAATCCCATCTAATCATAACGTCTGGTACTCAAAATTTGAAAAAAATGAGAACAAGGCATCACAGAGAAGTTACATCAAACAGTTGGTGAGCAAACGTACCAGGACAATGATAAGCATCAATAGCACTAACAGAAATGGTGACGGATTTGCCGGAAGAAGGGGAAGTCAAGGAAAGTGAATAACAGGTGCCGATTTCAAGTATGCGGAGGAGAGAGAGGTCGAAAGAGGGGAATTTACAGGAGAAGAGCCTGGCGGTGAGGCGGGAGCAGAAGAGAGGTCCACGGCGCCAGGTGGAGGAGAGACCGGCGGTGTGATCGGAGTGGAGGTGAGTGAGAAAGTATGCTTGGCTACCGTAGCTCCATTTGTCTACTGATATCATCCCCTTCTCCATTACGGTACTTTTTCACGGCTACGTTTTCGAATTCACTTCTAATTTCCAAATCTAAACTTTGTTGCTTTGTTCCGGATTCGATTTGGATAACTCAAAATGAAGGAAGGAATTTACTACCGATGGTTTTTGGCGGGAGATGAAACGAATATTTGGCGGGCATTTTATGTCAGTACATTATTATTTTTCCTCTTTCTCTTTGGTTTTGGAGTGTTTTTTTATTAAAAAAATACATTAGATTCTTTTTGTAGCGTACAATACCTGTTTTTTACACCCTTATGGTTTGATAAACTTTATTTAGTGAGTTAAGAATATTTATTTATATCAATATATCTGTTTTAAATATACCTGTTTTAGTGTTTTGACTTATACACGATCTAACACAACATTTACATTTACTTTTTGTAGAGAGTGTAAATATACGATTATATCGTTGTGTTACAGTATAAATAAAGTCTGATTTAAAGTGAATATAGTAAAACACGGTCATTTTTCGTGGTTAGAACTTAAAAATCCCGTAATTTGGTCGTTTAATCAATCAAGTCCACCTACAGAAGCTGGTCCATGGCATCCACTCTCTACTCTGGCCCTGCAATATTCACATGTCAACTTAATTGCATCGTCCTGATCTCTAGCCTAGTTCTTTGTTTCCCTTTTCTCCTCCGCTTTGATAACAGAAACAGAAGCTGCTTGAAAGTTGCTCCTTGGATCATGGCGTATCTTGAAGACTTGAACCTTGAACGGCTGAGTAGTTTCTAGAGCGGAAGAGGCCACCTTGCAATTGACAAAAAGAAGAAGAGTAGAGTAGAGACCAGCTGGAGCCTCTACTCTCTGTTGGACCCTCCTTTCCTTTCATTTCATTTCCTTTCATTATTATTATTATTATTATTATTATATACATAAGCCATTTAGCCTTATCTGATAAGTGATAACACACTCCAGGCCTCCGAGATAAGCTTAAAAGCACCATCAGCACCTCAGGACTCATTCATATCGGGATGTAGCAGCAAGGCTAACTTCATGCATTGCTTTCGTATGGTTCCATCATCAGCTCAAGTGTTTACACGGAGGACCTCATACCAATCTACTTCTCCACGTATCTTCTGCTCCGCTGCAGAAACATACACCACAAGCATCGTTAACAGTTGGGCATTACCATCCAGTCCGGGATAAAGATGTTTAGCTTTCAACGCAAACTTCTTGGCACTGGCAAAATCAAGCTTGTCCTCAGCTATTGATTTTGCTGTATCGGCTTCGTCTCCGTTGTCCATGTTTAATAAAATTCAACAGATACACCATATCCTAATTTCAATTTTCAAGTGTCAGATACATCAATCCTGGGCAGTCGAGCTCACAATATGAATGAGGTGGAGGTGTAATTTCCTTGGTTACCAAAAAGCTTGATGAAGAAGCTTTCCAGTTGCAGCCAAACCCTCAGAGAGAAGAAATGTGAAAAGCACCAGATATAAAAACTATTACGACTTGCTTACATACCTAAATCAAACTAACAAATGATCTGTCAAAGATGAGAGCATGAATTTATATCATAAAACAAAGGATAAGTTGCTCTAACATAAACATGTTCAGATTTCGAAGCAAGAAAGCAACAATATGTTTTGAGTTTCGAACCCAAGTACGGAAAGATAATTGAAAGCTTCAAATGTAGAATATGATGAGCTTACAGCCCTACATATGACAAACCACAAATTCACTGAACCAGTAGGAAGACCAAGTTCACTACTGAAGAGCTCCAAGAGTTCCTTCGCTTCGGCTCCTGCGAATGGATATGCCATTCCTCAAGCTAACAAGCCTGCTGCTGAAATCAGTTGCTTGTGACACTTGAGGGGCCTTTGTCCCACTGGGTGGAAGCCTCGCATGCCGGCTCCTTGATGGTTTTTGAGTGGAGACCACTTGGCTCTTCCGACCATGACTAGACGAAGATGCTACCTTCTGAGCAACAATGCCATGGGTTCCTTTCCTTGAATTCTTCGCTTCCACTCTCAAGCCACGGTCTATCTGGTGGGCACCAATGCTCAAACGAGCTGACCTGTCTGCCGCGTCTTTTCCAACTTTGACCGACTGCCTGTTATAGTAAGTGAGATGAGGAAGAAGAGACTGGACGTATTTCTTTAGTTGCTCATCACCAACATTTTTCTGGGCTGGATTTCCTTCTAAGCTAAGGGCCTGGAGGCAATTGTAATTGGAAGCCAATTGACCAAGACATTTAGCTGTTGAGATTTTGTTGAAACGTAGATCCAAGACATTCAGTTTTAGGAGCCGGTGGAGACCTTCAACCTCGCTTATCTTGTTACCAGCCAAGTACAGCTCCTTGAGGGACGAACAACCAGCCAAACCTTTCAAAGTGCGATAAGAATGTTAGACAGAGATAGGGCTCAAAATAAGGCACCAGATTTAATGTTAGCATAATTACTGATAAAATAGATCAGTTGCAAGAAAACTGTGTTCATTCTACAAAACATGGCCTAGGTAGATCTAGGTCAGGGATCTGAAATGCAACACATTTATACACAATAGCCACAAGTACAAAAACTCTTGACATTCAAAGCTAGGAAAAAAATGACCAATGGCAGTGCATTGAACTTCAATACACTTGAGCGAATTAGTTTTCAGGGGGGCAATTGCAAATGACCAGCGTACTGCTACAACTATTGTGTCCAGAGGAAACTGAAGTGAGGTAGATTAAAACTTGTATCTCTCTTCACCAGCAACAACAAACAAAAGGACCTGGGCCTAACTTGGGCAAAATCCACATACCCATTAAGGCTCTGTTCAGTTCACCATAAATTCAGTTTTGCTAAAGTTCAGGTGCATCAAGTTCAGTTCAGTTCAGATAAGTTCAGATGTGCCTGGTGAAAGTTTTACTTTCAAAAAAGTAACGTTCAGTTCAATGATTTTCAGGAAATTGAACGGAACCTAAGTATCAAAAGTGCTATGTTCAAGTATAATAAATGTATGACCATGTAATCTAAGACCAAACAAAACTTGGACAACAGTTGAAATCTACTTTATCAACTTTCACTGGTAACATTGAAAAATCACAGCCTAAACAAACATTAATTGAATTACTCTCAGAAGGTTATAGAACAATGGTTTATATTTTTTCCATTCTCCTTTTACCAAACAGTTCTACATAAAAACAACTCAGTGATACAATTTTCTATCCGTCAGATTATAAATCCAAGAATAAAAGAAAGAATTATTCAATTAGTAAATTCCAGAGATGTCATACCATGTCCAATCCTTAATATCCGATTATAACTCAGGTCAAGTACACGAAGCCGTGTAAGCTCTCGCAGTCCCTCGATGGTGGAGATGCTGTTTCTTGAGAGATTCAAAATGTGAAGTCCCCGAGGAAGAGCGCCAGCAGTTATTCTCCCTGAAGATTGCAGAGATAAAACAATTTTGAGACAACAGTGTATTACTGCTAAAATGACAACTTTTTAATAAAAAGATGGGATGTGTAGAAGCTGAGCAGTCGAGAATACCAATCGAGTTTCCCGATAAATTCAGTGCTTTAAGGCTTGCAAAAGCACTGAGGAAGGGGATCACAACCAATCCAAGGTTAGTAAGCTGAGCAGCTGTTGCTGAGGCATTCAGAGAAGAGATATATTTCTTTGCAGCTTCCGATCCTGGGTTAACAACTTTTATCTCTGGTTTTGCAGCTGTAGGTTTCTCTGGCAAATCATTAGCTTTCTGGAAGACATGATTGTCAGCAGAAGTAACTTCATCAGATTCCTCCAATGAACTGCAGTGCTTAAGGTCGTTAACCCATTCCTCAATTCGCCTTAACCTAAAATCCTTAGCTGGAACAGTTTCCCAATGGTTAAATGAAGTTTCACCTTTCATACTTCTATTCATGTCTGCCCCGTCAGATGGTATAATCCAGTCCTTCGCTGAACCAACATAGGTCTCATAAGTCTCATAAGTCTCATCAACAGGAAATTCACCTTTATTGTTCTCATTGTCACGAGAGGAATGCACTCCTTGATGTGAAAACTGTCTTCCAACATCATGCAGTGTGCCTTTCTTCCTAGAACCTAAAGCATTCAGATCCTCCGAAGATCTAGAGTATTGCAAGGACGATCTTGATAGTCGGTTAGGGGAAAACATGCTGGGCAAAGAACCTGATCTGACAATAGCAGGTGGCGAATAAGGTGTATGCTCATCCATAACAACTCCAGTAGGTAACTGAATATAATCTTCATCGGTGCATTCCTTTCCCGGTATTTTTGAATCTCCAATTGAAGATATGGATTCCTTTCCAATATCATCATTTACTTGGACAGAGTCAGAAGGGATGGGTTCTTGATATAGATCAGACACACTGAGTCCATGAGGATTATTACTCTCATCTACTTCAATTATCTCACTACGATCAGCAGTCCCACCAGAAGAAACTTTTTGGTCCATTTCGTCCCCAAAACCACCAAGGTCATGGGCTCTGTCTTTCTGATTCAGTCCACTACCCAAGGAAAGACACTTCTTTATTTGAGTGTCATTATAGACAGCACTTTCATGATCTGTATCTTCTATTTCCTCCGACTTGCAGTCAAACTCGGCAAGAGAGGAATAATTTGCCTGGTCAGCATTGTTGTTGAGGGTATTTCCTTCGTTCTTATTTCTTGCACCCAAAGACGAGTAATTACTCATAGACCGACTTTGAGAGGAATCTTCCAACGTCTTCTGCATTGCTTCCGCAGATAACTGAACTGTTTTCTGTGTTGGACAACTTGTTAGATTAACAATAACAAGTGAAATACTTGAGCAATTCACTTATGAGAAGAAAACAAAGTGTTAGAACATCCACTAACCTTATGCTTATTGAAATTGAAATGAGTGTGAGCTTGAAAGCACGAAAATCTAACCATCCTTGCAACACCAATACGTTTCACATCAGATCTACCTTAAAGCTCTAAGGTAACTTTGCAACTAATATACTCCTAATCTTTTTAGTTGAAGAAAGAAACAAACATATAACAACTGAATCACATGGTCTCCTCACACTCCAAGAAACTTATACAAAGCAAATCTTAGCCATAGTCAAGCGATAAGCCCTCCGATATGCGACAGAGTCTCCAGACGTGAGATGATCTCGTCCTCCTCAAAACACATAAAAATAATACTCTTTCGTTATCACCCCACACCTTCTCAGAGGTGTGAGAAACCTCAGATGATCTTATAGCTGCCAGACTGAAAGGAAAACCTTTGCAACTGTATGCAACCAAATTTGTTTATGCATGCAAACTCCAGGTGCCTGGTTAAGATATGAAAGTTAGACAAGCACAACAAGTATCTAATACATCAAGCAATATATTCTCGGACATTAACAAAGACCATGCGATGACAAATTAAGCTCCCAACAGTGAACAATATGCCACCCAATTACATTATTAACACAAATCCTTGATCGAATTAGTTGACAAATAAACATAGTGAATCCATCAAGTACTATTTTATCACCTCAATGCATTTACTTTTTAAGTATGTGTGTTATGTAAGAGCCTAGTGGGTTGCTTATATGCTTCTAGCTGATAAACTAGTCGCGTTTGTTCTTATATTCAGTATTTACCAAAACTAGTTTATCATGTAAACTATTTTACTAAACAACCCCACAAAATCAGCTAGCTTAGAGATAGTTTGCTACGTTGCACATCATCACAGGCTCACAGCCACAGGTTTAGAATGAAAATACGCAAAGAGTCAAAGTTTATCATCATACGTATCAAAAGGAGTCATAGCTAAATCATATTCTCAGGAATTGATGATACATGAATGGTGCGTGAATTTGAAGATAATCTCCCAATTCAGAACAAAAATCCAGCATATGATGATTACCTTTCATGGGCTTAATCAGAAAAGATATCGACAATTCACAAATATTTAAACACACAAAACAGAGAGAAACAAAAACTCGACATTCACAATCGAACAAGAACAAACAATCAGAATCGTAAATCAAGGAAACTCGTAAACAACAGATTCTTTCATATATCTCGCCAAATACAAAATCCGAAAAATTACGATCGGTACCTCTCGTAAGCCAGATTGCCGGCAAACAACAGCTTCTGTGGAGATAATCAACGAAAAAAAGCCAAGGAGAAGAGGAAAATTGGTTTGCGTAAATGTAATGGAACCCTACGACTAGATGGAGAAAACAAAAGTAGCTGGAACCCAGGAAGCTGGAGTGGGTGGTGGAGATTTATGGGCAATGTACGGCACTGATTTGATTGAGATAAATATATTAAGGACTCTTTGGATTCAACAATCCTACTCGATTAACCCAGCAAACTCGTTTAAGGCTATCTCCAATAGGGTTAACCCTCCAATCAACCCTTTAATCAACTTGGTGCGTTGCTTACTCAAGCAACCCGTCTCTTGCTAAGAAACAGGTTGCTTGATCTTTTTTTTTTTTAATGTTGTTTAATTCATTTTTATTTTCCTTTTCCTTTTATTTTCCTTTTCCTTTTCTTTTCCTTTTATTTTCTATTAATTTTTTTCTCCATTTATTTCTCCTAATGTATTAGTCTAGTTTTATTTTACTTGTTCAATAATGTAGTATGTATAATTTTTCTTACTCTAGGTATATATA